>PVJS01018516.1:0-34790 GCA_004027185.1 Glis glis | reverse complement strand
CCAAAAAAAAAAAAAAAAAAAAAAAAAAAAAAAGTTCAGCAGTGTAGCATAGCACAAACTCCAAGCCCTGGGCAGTTTGTGGGGAGCTGGGGGCTCCCCCATGTCCTATGACTCAGATCTAGACCTTCCAACTTTCTGGAACTATGTTGCTATCCCAGAATTATTATTAACGTACCTCCCCTTGCTCTAAACAGTGCCTCAGTGTGCATGATAAATTATATGGTCACTCAGGGAGCCAGACTCTTTGTTCTGCCATGTCACCATCTCTACACGTGGCATCCAAGCTCACCCTGGCACAATGACCCTTAAAGTAGCATATGCCACACTGTCCCCACATCTTTGGCTGGATTGATCACGTGGCCTCACCTAACACCCATGTTATCTTCCCACTTGCCTGGGAAGGGAAGATGAATCAGATAAGAATGGGCTGGCATGAGCTGAGGTTCTCATGAATGTTTTGTTCCTACTTTGCTCCTCCTCGCCATACTCCGGAGGCACATGGAATATGAGGATGAAAATGTGGTCCTGTAGACATGGCAATCCACAAAACACCGAATGTTCTGAGATATACGAATTTTTAAGGTAAAATGAAATATAATCCTTTACTTTCATGATCTCACTTGATCTTCCCAATAGCACCATGAGGAAATAATGGAATTTGCATTCACAAGGAAAATCGAGGTTCAGGGAGACGCACATTTCACAAGGCTGCCGAATAGTGGAGCCAAGACTTGAACTCAGATCTCCCATCTTGCTGATCAGTTCTCATCTCCTTTCTCCTCTCACAGGCCTACAAATGCATATGGTGGTGCTTATGGGTGTCCCCATCAGTGAGCCCACGGCTCCGTTTCCCAAGTGCAGGACTATGAATGTGTGATGAGGGCAGGACTGAAGGGTGAAGGCTGCTCATCCAGAACCCCAATAGTGGAGGTGGAAGCACCTTATCCAGGTTCTTTCTTTTTGTACTCAGGGTAAAATGAGACCCAGAGAGACAGTGATGTGCTCAGGATCAAACAGTGAGCTAATACCAGAGGCTGTTGGATCTGCAGGTTCCTAGGAGTCTGTAGATTCCTATTCCAGTATTCTTTATGCTGCTGTATTATAAAATCAAGAGGGGTAAATGAAGAAATAGACTCTTCCCCTGGTAATTCTGAAAAGGAGAGAATAACATAAGCACAGGAGAATAGAAGGACATGTAATCTCTGGTGTGTTTGTGGAATGCACAAAGGCCCTTGGATGCTAAGGAGAATCCTATAGGCTCACAGGAGCTATGAAGACTTCAGGTTGGTGACAGACATTTGAGCCAGACTTTTACAACAGAGACTCTGAGCTCTCCACTAAGACCCACTCTTCCGTGTAGTTGGCAACATGGCTTCTCAGCTACTCTGCACACCCAACTTCCCTTGAGGTTAGGTGTGGCCAAATAACAAAATTTTTGCCAGTGAAGTGTGAACACAAAACAGATATGATACTTCTAGACCTAATCGATAAAATAGTCTGAATATATTCTTCTGTGCATTTTCCCCCTCTCACAGGAATGCTTACTTGGAAGACACATACTGAAGATGGCAGAGCCTTGGTCTACCTGGATTCTTGACTACTGGATCTGGTAGAGCCACTTCTCACCTGAATGGTCCACCCCAACCCATGGCTGTATAAGAAAGAAATTAACTTCTCATTCTTGGAGCCATAGGACTCTTGGGAGCTATTTGTTGTAGCAGCTTAGACTGCTCTAATACAGCCTTTAGATAAGCCTTCCAGGAATAGATGGAAAGAAATCATTCTAGTTGGAAGGAACTAAATGCATAAACATAAAAAGTAATTCATCTATTCATTCTTTCAACAAACACTTACTGAGCATGCATGCATGCTTTGGTACCATGCTGAATACTGGGCACACCACAATGAATGATTCAGTTTCTGTCCTTGGGAAGCTCCCAGTGTAGTTGGGGAGATAGCATATAAGGATGTAAGGTGCTAATCCAGCCTGAATGGGAGCAAAGAGGATTCATTTCATGGAGAAGTTGATATTTGAGCTGAGACATGGAGTTCTGAGCAATTCTAGTTTAGCCAGGACAAACAAGTTTTGGGTTTAGAGATAGTGAGAGAAGATGCCATCCAGGAGTCACAAAAGAACCAGGATGTGAAGGACATGATTTCAAAAGGGTCGTACTTGATCCTGTAGGCAACAGGAGCCACTGAAGAACTCAGAGCAGAAGACTGACACAATCAGAGTGGTATTTGAGAAATCTCTCTTGAGCAGCTGCATGGTGGATGAGGGATGGACTGAAGATGGAGACAAGACTTGAGTTGACGTTTCTCTGGATCCCACCTCCAGCACCACAGCTCAGGTTATCACTGTCTCTTTCCTAGACTACTGCAATCATCTCCAGTTTTGCACCCCTTTCCCAGTCCACTCTCAAGAGGTCAGTGTGGTGGATCCTTCTAGAGCACAAACAGGATCATGTTTTTCCCTGCTTAAAACCAGTGACTTCCCAGCGCCCTTCAGATAGTCCCTGCATGGTCTGGCCACAGGTCACCTCTCAATCTCAGTTCTTGCCACTTTTCACCTAGTTCTCTGTGTGTGAACAATCTCAATGTTCCTTTAAAGTACCATGTTCTAGCCAGGTGTGGTGGCACATGCTTGTAATCCCAGTACTTGGGAGGCTGAGTCCAGAGGATCTGGGTTCACGGCCAGCCTCAGCTACTTAGTGAGGCCCTCTGCAACTTAGTGAGACCCTGTTTCAAAATAATGAATAAAAAATAAGGCTGGGGGTGTAGCTTGGAGGTAGAATGCCCCTGGGTTCAATCCCAGTACCACAAAATAAATAAATAAATAAATAAATAAATAAATAAATAAATAAATAAATGTACCATGTTCTGAACTGGGATGTCGCTCAGTGGTAGAACACTTGCCTAGGATGTGCAAGGCCCTGGGTTCCATCCCCAGCACTGCAAATTTTTAAAAATTAAAAAAAGAAAAAGAAAAGAGAGCCGGGCATGGTGGCACACACTTGTAATCTCAGTACTTGGGAGGCTGAGACAGAAGGATCACAGGTTTGCGGCCAGCCTCAGCTACTTAGTGAGGCCCCCGCAACTTAGTGAGATCCTGTTTCAAAATAAAGAAAAAAAAATAGGGCTGGGGGTGTAGCTTGGAGGTAGAATGCCCCGGGGTTCAATCCCCAGTACCAGAAAGAAAGAAAGAAAGAAAGAAAGAAAGAAAGAAAGAAAGAAAGAAAGAAAGAAAGAAACCATGTTCTGAGCTGGGATGTCGCTCAGTGATAGAGTGCTTGCCTAGGATGTGCAAGGCCCTGGGTTCCATCCCCAACATTTCAAATTTTTAAAAATTAAAAAAAGACAAAGAAAAAAATAAAAGAAAATACTATGTTCTCTCTTCTCCCTGGGCCCACAGTTTCCCCCTTACTCTCCACCTCCTCCACCCTAGCCCCACCAATTCTACTCTTCTTTGAAATCTTAACTTAGATACCAGTTCCCTCATCTGTCCTCCAAGGCTGGGTGAGGCGCACCTGCCCCGTGTTCTCACCACAGCCCGCTTCATGCTCGTTGCCTGTCTACTAGTCTGTGCCCTACCAGACCATAGCAATGTGAAAATGCAGCCAGAAAAGTGGGACTCTCATGGAGATCAGTTCTTCTCTAACGTGCCTGGTGCAGTTTACAACACATTCATTCGCACAAGTCTTTGCTGAATGCACGAGAAGAGGCAGGAGACCCGTCCCAGTCATGCAGATGTAAGCAATAGCCAGCCAAGACCAGGGCAGGGCCACCGGGGTGTGAGCAGAGAAGTGCAGTGGCCCATGCCTTGCGAAGAGCTTGGCCAGCATTGTCAGTCCTGTTAGCTGCTCCTCAGCCATCCCCCTAACTCCATCAGGTTTGGCTCGGATGTGCCCTGAGAGATGTGGGGTGGGGCATCATAGTATAGTATCATGTGACAGATTATGAAATCCTCACACCATGTGTAGACCTCCTTGGTAGTATCTGTCATTCCGAATTCCATCATCTCCTTAAATTTCTGTCCCTCCCACTGAACTGGAAAGTCCTTGGGAGCAAGGATGGATGCTCCTTAGGTCTCTATCCCTTGCTCTGAGCAGAGTGGTACAGTCAACCCTCTGAAAGGGCAGATTGAACTCGTCTGAACTTAGCTGAGATTCAGTCCCTGCCCTCGGAGGTTCACAGTCGCTTTCAGGTGGCAGCTCAGGACACAAATGACTTTTTCAAGGTGGGTTCTATAATGAGAGATAAGGGCATCTCTGGGCTGGGTGGTTATCTAAAAGGTTTAGACTGTGCTGTTGAGCACAGAGGCAAGGTCACTGGTTCTAATTTGGGGGTGTGTAGAGACACCCCTCTTGTCTCAGTGGACTCTCTCTGGTGCCAGAGAGCAGGGTGTTATCACAGTGGGCTAACTCTTCCAACAGACTACCCCCAAATCTCAGCAGCTTAGCTGGTATGATTTCCTGAGTCTATCATGGTGCAATATGGGTTGGCAGAGAACCACTAAGATTCAGAGACCTAAGCTCTTTTCATTAAGAGCAGGGTTGTCAACTGGACATATTGACAATTTGGAACTGCATAATTCTTCTGTAGAGGCCACCTTGCTGTGGGGAGTGTCCACTCGCACAGGTGCCCCCAGTTGGGACCACCGAAAATGTCTCCATATATTGCTGGTGTGCCCCGAGTGGCTAGATTGTCCCCAATTGGAAACTGACCGTCCTCTAGAGCCTCAGAGCACCCTGGATCCTCCGCCTTCACCCAGGAGTCCGACAAGGGAAAGAACTCTGAGGTCTATGTATCTATGGGATGGACTTAGTCACGTGCTCATAACTGATGGCAAGACAGAACAGAGGAAGACAGCAAGACAGAGGCTGAGGAAGACAGAACACCATGTGCCCAGGAGAGACGAGGCGTGGTTTGGGAACGATCTTTCATACGGTTTATGTATTTTATTTTCCTTCCTGATTTGTCCCAAGTCAACTGTAGGGGATCAGTGTGGCCCCCTAATCCATAAACCAAACCTCCTAGGTTTTTTTTGTTTTGTTTTGTTTTGTTTTGCTACTGGGGATTGAACCCCAGGGGCATTCTAAGCTATACTCCCAGCCCTTTTTATTTTTTATTTTGAAACAGGATTTCACTAAGTTGAGGCTGTCCTGGAACCTGCGATCCTCCTGTCTCAGCCTCCCAAGTACTGGGATTACAGGTGTGCACCACCACGCCCAGCTTTGAGGTCTTTGAGGGAATCTGGAAAGATAGAACAGTCCCTTCCTCCTCCCTCATCACCTCATGCTCCTGGAGGCCTGGGCATCTTTGACTCCCTTCAACACTATACTGACTCAGTGTCCCCTATGTTACCACAGCAGTGATGGGTGGCTTCAGGGGACAGAAGTGTCAATTTCTGAGCTGGGCGTAGTGGCGCACACTTGTAATACCAACAGGAGCATCGCAGGTTTGCGGCCAGCCTCAGCAATTTAGTGAGGCCCTCGGTAACTTAGTGAGACCCTGTTTCAAAATAAGAGAATAAGCCAGGTGTGGTGGCACACGCTTGTAATCCCAGTACTTGGGAGGCTGAGACTGGAAGATCTGGGTTCGTGGCCAGCCTCAGCTACTTAGTGAGGCCCTCCACAACTTAGTGAGACCCTGTTTCAAAATAAAGAATAAAAATAGGGCTGGGTGTAGCTCAGAGGTAGAAGACCCCTGGGTTCAATCCCCAGTACCGCCAAAAAAATAATATATATGAGAATATATATATTATAAATATATATATATATATATATATATATATATATATATATATATATATATGAATAAAATAGGGCTGGGGGTATAGCTCAGAAGTAGAATGCCCCTGGGTTCCATCCCCAGTCCCACACACACACACACACACACACACAAAAGAAGTGTCAATTTCTGCCCTTGTGATCCTGTTTCACACCTGTGGGTCTGAGCCTCTGTTAATTAAAATCAACACCTCTATGGAAGAATAGACATGCACCAATGCCAATGAGCTCAGCACGGGCCCCGCTGGGTGGAAATGGTGGGATCACAATGGGCTACCAGGTGGGAGAATGGTGTAAATAGACTATGGTGGTGGGTGAGCCCGGTACATGTGGGAAACTTGGAGGGGTTTTCAGAACTGCAGAAGGCCCCGGATGTAGAGGTAACTCAGGTGTCAGAATGCCCGGGTGACACAGGGCCTGGGTTTCATGTTCCCCAATGAAGAAGGGAACGCTTTGACTTTCTGGGCAAACTAAATGAACCCTAACCAAGCAGAATTCTTCTGGAAGCTTCTGTGGGAAAATGGCCGTTTCAGACCCAACAGAAGCCCCTTTCTCCAGCAGTGTGCATGCTCCTGGAACCCCCCACCACCACCACCACCATCACAAATGTTTCATGTGGTATAGCTGAGAATTAATTAGAAAGGAAAAAAAAATCTCTCAAGTCAAAACACATATCTCACAACCTATTAGCATTAAGATTAGCATTAAAGAAAGTTGGAAACTATAACATTTTAAGCACAATTTATAAGTCTAATTTCCTGTGTGTCACTCTCAGATAATAAATGCTTTTCCTTCAAGTTGAAAAGTCTTGGTGGAGAGCGGGGGGTTGGGGGGTGGGGCAAAAGAAAGAAAAAGTTAATTTAAGGCCTATTAGTTTATTTTTAGTTGCCCAAGATCTGAGGGCCTAAGAACATTTCCCTTTTCTAATAGAACACGCCTTCCTGTGTAGCAAGGAAGTCCCCTGACCTCGGGCCTCCTCCAACGTGCTACTGATTTTTGACAGAATTCCTCAGGCCCGGGCTTTGAAAGAGGCTACGCCAGGCCTGCGAGGGGAGGGTGATCTGGGGCCTGGAGGGACAAGGTTAATTGCTTGGAGCATTGGAGGACTGTGGCGGAGGGAGCGAGGCTAGCTAGGATGCGGGTGCCGGGGAGGCCGCTTCCTGTATTACTCTGGAAGAAGTTCGTCGCCCACAGCTTCCATAATAAGACATTCCTGCTAATTTGCCGGGAGCTGAAAGGGATTTCTGTTTTTAGCTTTGGGTCTGTGGCAACTGTTTTGTTTTAGATGAAAATTAAATGGGGACAAGGAGCTGGGGTTGGTTGGGGGATGGGCGGCAGAGCCATAATTGAAGTGCATTACTGGTAATTACCTCGTCCTTTCTTTCACTCATCATGTTGACAGAGAAATCTATTACCCAGCAGCTCCGTTTCCACAAATTGCCCTTCCCTGAGGACTGGGGAGGGGGTGGGGGATCGGTGGTGCTGGAGGAAATCACTGCTTTGTTCCAGAAAGTGGGCCTCCAGACATGTTCCCAACATGGCTCTGGCTGTCTCTAACCAGAGGGAGGGGACGCACGTGGGGTCCCCAAGCGTGAGGTGGAGGGAGCCACCTGGGAGTCTGGTCCCAACCTGGGCTCTTCTCCAAGGCCTCAACACACAAATCCATTGGGGATGTGGAAGGGGTCGGTGGGGATGTAGCCTCATCCCAGGTTCAGATGAAGAAAGGGAGTTGGAGGGAAACGGCTGACCGTGGTGTGGAGAGGCTCCGTGAGCTCCCACGGACATCCCTACCTCCGACGTTTACCCTGTCCTTGCAAACTGTCCCTTAAGATGTCAATCTGCAGCATGTGCTGGGTATTGAGAAACCTACTCGCCAGGAGGAAGACAGAAGCAATGAGCTAAGAGCCCGCTGGCTTCAGCCCTCTTCTTGGCCCTCAGCACTGATTCCTTCAAAAATCATGTGTTGACCGAGTGCCGTATGCATGTATGTTTGTATCACTTCAAATCTCACTATGATGCATAATTACATTTCACCAATATGAGCATTAAAATATATATATCACGTGTCGAGCTTCGATTGTGGGTGAGGATTCAGATAGCAAAACATTGACCTCGTCCTTCGGAAGCTCAAGTTGGGGTGGCAGGTCGGAAGAATTCAAACCCAGTTATCCATTGAGCCTAAGGCCTACATAACCAGGGCTAAGCTGTCCTGAGGCCCAGTCCCTACGCCACGGTTCATTCAACAAATCCCAATCCTGCATCCACAATAATGTAAAAGCTGTAGAAGTCTTGCCGTTAGTGTCTAAGGGGGGATTGTGTTCTTGATGCATGGCGAAGCTTCTGCAAATCCGTTTTTAATAGAGTGCTTTCGATCTCCTCCTAAAACCCAGCCCCCACCCCCCACCCTACCCCACGGCTTCCACTGGTAACTCTGCCTTTTCCAGCCGGAATCCTGCTCACTTACCCCTCATCACCAGCTCATCACTGTGCCCTGCACAGGCTCCAGTCCAGTCTTCTTTAGGGGGTGGGAAGGGCCTTGGTGTTATGTCACCTTCCCCGGGCAGTCCACAGGAGCTGAGCATCTGTCACCCCCTGTCCTCCATCCCAGTTGGACATCCTGCGTGAGAGCAAAGGTTCCCCAGACAAGAGCGTGGCTGTGCACCGGAGCTTGCCCACGCCTCTGCCTTCCGTGGAGGTGGGAGCTCCTGGGGGCAGGGGCTGCAGCCCTCAGGGCCTCCTCTTCAGCTCCTAGCCAAAGACAGGCATGGAGCAGGAGCAAAGGGAAAACTGTCTGCCGCTGCGAAGGAACTGAGAACCACTTTCCAAAGAGTCGCAGAAGAGACTCAAAGACAATCGGATCCTGTCGACATAACTGAACGGTACCTGAGAGTGGGGAGATGGGGTGTTCAGGGTCTCGGGGCACCTCCCCCTTGGGTATCTTCCCTATGAGTGTTCTATGGCCCTCCCTTCCTCAGCCCCTTCTCGTGGGACCCATATGCACTTAGAGAGGAGAAACTTGGGGGGTCCAGCTGTAAATCGACAGGGAACGGCTTCTCCACAGTCACATTTCTCTCGGGGGCTGTGTGGTGGAGTCATGGATCACCCGGCCGCTCTTGACCTACTTGGCTGAGATCCACTCAGGAGGCAGGCTGCTCCCTCTAATTGGAATTGTGTGAGCTGCCTGGAGCCACCTTAAAACGGCAGTCAAGATCAAAGCTGCACTTATTGAACACCTAGTGTATACCAGGCCATGTGCCAGGCACTCACACATACTTTTTTCCAATCCCTTGGACAACACAAGGGGTCTGTATTAGATGTATTATTATCTCTATTTAAAATATAAGAAAGTTGAGGCTTTGAGAGTTTAATAAAATTGTCCATGGTGACAAAGCTAGTGAGGTACGGGATCAGATTGTGAATTGAGAGCTGGCTGACTCCTGGGCATCCGCCCTTCCTATAGCTCTGTTGCCTCTCAGGGCTGAATGTAACAGCTGTTGATTTTCCTAAGAAGGAGTGGCCTTCTTGGAGACTGTCTTGTGCTGTGGCTATTTCCTCGGACACAGCGTCTTCACACGGCGTCTCTGTGTGAAGACATCAACAGCCAAGCGGGGACTGGTCCAGCCAGCTGTTACCTCAAACCCTCCTTGATGGCTGCTCCAGGCCATCAAGGGTGCTGGTGGCACGGGTGGCCCTGAGGGTTTCATTACAGTTGTCAGAACATCACTGCATCTCAGGTGCATGCTTGTTCTACCATCAGAACTGGGGACGGGGGCCCTGCTGCCAGGCAGGATTCTAGACAGCAGGGCAATGAGGGGCCACTTGAAGGGGCTCTCACCAGACCCGAGGCTCCCGGCTATCACCGAAACCCTCTGATTGTGTGTCTTGACAGGCCACAGTGAACATTTTAAAGCAATCGGACCTACCAGAGTCCGCCGAATTTAGTTCAGCATTTGTTGAGCACCTTTCTTGGTCAAAGAGTGCAGGAGAAACAAGACCATGGGAGATCATGGGTTAGGGGAAGGTAGACATTCAGGGCAGCTCAGAAAGCGCTCGGAGAAGCCAGCACAGAGTGTGGGGAGCAGGGAGCACAGCTAGCCCAGCACAGCAGAGAGAGGGCAGGGTCTTCTTTTCCTCCTCTAGAGACTTCCAGAGTGTGTGTGTGTGTGTGTGTGTGTGTGTGTGTGTGTGTGTGTGTGTTACTGGGGATTGAACCCAAGGGCATTCTACCTCCAAGCTATACCCTCCATCTCTTTTTATTTTATTTGTTCATTCATCCATCCATCCATCCATCCATCCATCCATCCATCCATTTATTCATTTATTCATTTCTTTGTGGTACTGGGAATTGAACCCGGGGGCATTCTACCTCCGAACTCCTCCCCCAGCCCTATTTTATTTTTATTTTGAAACAGGTCTCGCTAGCTTGATGAGAGTCTCACTACTTGCTGAGCCTATCCTCGAACTCGTGATCCTGTCTCAGCTTTCCAAGTACTGGGGTTACAAACCTGCACCACCACGCCTAGCTTTTATTTTTATTTTGAAACAGCGTCTTGCTAAGTTATGGTGTGCTGGTCTTGAACCTGTGATCCTCCTGCCTCAGGCTTCCAAGTGTTGGGGATTACAGCACTTAAGATTACAGCACTTTTCTGAGCCTGCGCCACCGCGCCCTGCTCAGAAAAAAAATGTGAAAGACTTCAGGGCCATGTCACAGCCCGGTGGAAAGATGTGTGTTCATGGACACTGCCATGCTATGTTGGTTGGTATAGTCAGGGGGATAAGGAAAGTAGGAGGGCTTTTGGTTGGTTTGACTTTTGTTCTCGTTTATAACACCCTGGAAGATCCCTTTCTTTATTTAATATCTAGGGCTGTGCACACACAACCAGGGCTGAATAAACGGGGGACAGGAACGGCTATTTTTTTGTGTGTGTGGTACTAGGGATTGAACCCAGGGGCATTCTACCTCCAAGCTACACCCCCAGCCCTATTTTATATTCTTTATTTTGAAGCAGGGTCTCACTAAGTTGTGGAGGGCCTCACTAAGTAGCTGAGGCTGGCCGAAAACCTGGATCCTCTTGTCTCAGCCTCCCAAGTACTGGGATTACAAGTGTGCGCCACCACGCCCAGCTAGGAGCAGCTATTTTATCATAGACAATTTGCCCAAATCCCCATTTTCTCTTTAGTTCCATGTGCTAACATAAGAATGGAGGAGAAAAGAAAAGGTGTAGAGGGCAAGGAGAATTTCACACATTCAATGCTTTTCTAAAGCATCAGTTAGCACAGCATAGTCCTCTATCTTAACTGAACAAACATTTAGGGGTTACCCACTTGTGCTAGAACTGCTTTATTCAGCTTATGTGCATCATCCGACTTAAATCCTCCAACAGTTCCGTTGAAAGCATCCCTTATCTCTGCTTGTACAAGGAGAGGCAAAAGACCCCCAAGACTTTGAAGCTTGTACCATCCTTCTAAGCAGCACCGGATTCCGAACAGGTGGGAGTTTTCTGGGCTCTGATTTCCACATCAGAAGGAGGGACCTAGAAGCTTCCAGACACCCTGGACATGGAGGTCTTTGTCTGCAAGTATGGGATGGACATTGGTGTGGTCCAAGCTCAACACGGTAAGTAGTTGACCACCAAGACACCCCTGGACACAGGTTTCACCCCTACTGTTGCGCGTGGAACTAGATTTCCTGAAGTTGCAGAAGCTGAGACAGAATTGCAAAGAGAGTACTTGAGATTGACAGCTAATTTTGTCCGAAGTGCAAATAGTGCAGAATTGGAGGCCACATTTGGAGGCAGCCACAGGTGGGAGGGAACAGGGCGGTCACCCAGTCCAACCTCCTCCTAAGACTGATGGAGAAACGTGGCCCTGGGGAGGGCAAGGCGATTGTCCAGAGTCACTTGCATTTCTCTGTCCTTCCTTACTGCTTCACACTTGGGGCACTGTCACAGGAGGTGAGTTCCACCACGAAAAAAACCCACAGGATGGAAAACCGCCCAACTGGCTTGACTTGGGTTTAGTTTTTAGAAATTCATGAACATGTATGTCAGGGTTTTTTTTCCAAAACAAATATTTAAAATGCAAGCATCTTTTGTTCCACTGCATCCTGGAAGAATAATTCTAGGGACTTTAAGATCGCGCTTAACAAGCAGTACATCTTGATGAAATGCTGATTTTCTTATTGTTCTCAAACTGCACAGTTGCAGAAGCCAAAACGCCAAATGAAAGCAGGAGATTTCAAAGGAGAAAGCTTAACATTTAAATCCACGGTGACAAATCAGAGGGTGACTGGTGCAATGAACACAAACACTGCGGTTTCGCAGTCTGCCTAGAAAGGCAGTAAGTAGGGCGTGGTGGAGACACTCGGGTTGTGGTCAGGGACCTGGCTCAGATTCTCTGCCATTGCTGGCAAGGTGAGCCTTAAGGACCACTCAGCTCACCGCTCCGAGCCTCAGCATCCTCATGTGTGGAATGGACTTGCTCATGCTTACTTTACAAGATTGTAAGCAGGAGACACGTATAAAGTGCACCGTGAAGCTAAGCCACCGAATACAACTTGATAGGCAAATGTAAGGGAATCTGGGCTGGTGGCAAGCATTTGTCTAGTTTCTGTGGCCTTCTGAGGTACAAGTGACGAGAAACTTGAGAAAAGCGGTCTCCCTCGCCCAGGGATGAGCTTTCACTGCCGTCCCCAGTGTCGTTACAGTGTCGAAAGAGTCGGCAGCTTGGGAGGCATCCTGGTGGAGGAAAAAGAGAATTGGAGTCAGAAGATGGGGTTCTATGAATGGGCTGACATCTCATGTGGATGCTGAGCTAATAATCAGAAATTATGCATGGCGACCACATCAGGGTTGACTCCGAGCAGCACGTAGAGGAGAGCCTGGCACCTAAGAAATACATCTGGGCGGGATTGAGTTAGCAATGGCTGGCTTGGGCACTGTCTGCAGAAGAGTCTGGAGGCCTCCTCCTGGCTGTGCAAGAATATCCGTAGCGCTGAACTAGCGAGGTTGGCTGTGGACAGGTTGGGGAAGAGGGAGGGCTTCACACAGGAACCATAGTTATGAAAAGACATACATGGCAACGTCCCTGCTCCTAAAAATGTTCAAGCTGTTTTTCAGGACACAGGTAACGAAACCCTACAAACTGATCTAAAACGACCTTGAAAACTGGTAGAACCAAAAGTCTCTGATGAGCCAAGATTTGAAGAATGAGAATAGGGCCCCGCAGATCCAGTTTAGAAGCAAGGGGCACCATCAACACTTCCCAATCATCTGCCAGTTCCACCTGGTCCAGAGTACGGGTTGCAGACTATTCCACCGACACTCCGGGTTATAGCCAATCAGCCCTCTGTTTCCCCTGGGCCACTTACATTCCCTTGCTACCAGCTGGTCTGGGAGTCGAACATGTCTCCTGTCTCCTTCTGGGTCCATCTACAAAAATGCAGCTCTTTCTTTCTGCACAAATCCAGTGCATTGGGATTGGGTTCTCTGCACATTGGACAGCAAGTCCTGGCTTGGTACTGGTTACTGGCCCTGGACTAGATGAGCTCTCAGCTCCTGTCCAGTGCTGATGGCATCAGTTCTGTCTACACAACATGGGAATGGCTCACTGGAGAAGGACTGAGCTCTAGCAGTCCAGAGAGCTGGGCCCAAGCCTGCCACATCTGGCTGCACAGGCTGTGTCCCGCACAACTATGCGGAGCATCCTTCGCATGGGGCACTGACAGCCTGGTGCAGCACCATGGCGCTCGCTGGGGGAAGCAAAGGGCAACTGAAAGTCCCATGGCTAGGACTGGGTGGGGGACCTGGCTTCTAGTTCCCCATCTGGATTTGCCACCAACCCTCCAGGGGACCCTTCCGACCCTCCCCTCTCTGGGCTTCAACGTTCCCATCTGTGCTTGTTCCGCTGGCCCCAAGCACTGTCCCTGGCAGTGCCCTGTTACAGCACTCAGCATTCCAAGCACTTGGATGTTGGGAAGTTCCTGTTTCCTGTGCCCCATGGCCTGGACCCTCATCTAGGCGACTGGAGCTCGTTTCTGGGCAGACACAAAGCCAGTCTGGCCCTTCAGAGCAGGAGGGGCAGTGGTGGGCGGTCGCTTTGGATACTGGGTCAGGCCAACCTTCTCCTCTCTAGGGAGGAATCTAGCCCACACCCTTGCCCCAGCTCTGCTGACCTCACAGATCTGTGCACCGCTGCTGCTTCGTCTACAAACCAGACCTGCCAGGACTGCCTTCCCCCTTCCTAGCATCTGTCCTTCAAAGTCCCACCTGAGCACAGCCACCTCAGCGAGATACCCAGACGCCCTCCCTTCCAGAGATAATTAATCACCCTCTCCTCTGCGCAGCCCTGCTTCTATTTCAAGATTCTCCTCCCGAGCACTCAGCACATTGCATTCTAATCGTCTCTTCCCGGAGCCTGGAGCTCTTTCTGACAACGGAGGGGGTCTGTACAAAATAATCATAGGCCACTTCTATTAAGTACTGACCATGCACTGGGCCCTGTGCTGAGCATCCCCTGGGTATAATTTCATAAAGTGGGTACTAAGCTTGACCCCATGTTATAGAGGCGGACATTGGGAGCCAAGCCACGAGGCAGCAGCTCAGGATTCAAGCTTGGAGACCTGCCCGCAGCCTCTCCTGCACAGCGCATCCCCTCCGTGGCCTGCCCGTCCCTCCCTGCCCCAGTTCTGGGTGCCAGTCAGAGCATCCTGGGGAGTGGCACTCCAAGCATCCTGGGCAGGAATCCTTAGCAGCAGGCCTTACCCTGGGGAGTTAGCTCGTTCTGGGAGGCAGACATAAACACTGCAGAGTGAGCCGTGCCCCTTGCAAGGGGCTGTTAGCAGTGCGGACCTGTGTGTGGTGCACTGAAATGAATTCCATCCAGGGGAATTTCTCTTTCCTGCCTTTTCTTTTTTTCTTTTCTTTCCATTTTGTGTGTGTGGCAAGTGTTAAAACTGGTTTTCAAGATCTGTTAGTGAATGCCGGAGTGATTATGTTGATATCCCCATCAATTATGCAGAAAATCAGGTAACCAGACTATTTACTTTATCTAATAGTGGTGTGGGCTTCTCGTGCATTCTCGGAAAGAACATTCCTGAAAGGGTCATTTTTTATTTCCTGAGATGCCTTTCTTTCTAATTGCCTGAAGCTTTGGAAATTGCTCCCTTTCCCCCATTTTCACTCTGTGCAAATGTATTTCCTCGTGTCACATTTCCCTGACACCTCCGGTCCTCCGGAGCCGCTGCCCCTCCCCCAGCCTCCCACGTGCCTTCTGGCTCTCCAGGAAAGCCTATGAGATTCAAAAGCAAGTTGGAAGAAACACAGCTCCTTTGGTTTTTCTCTTTTGTAAACAGATCTGACACAGTGAAGCGGGAAGAACCGCTCGCGGGGAGGAGAGCTGCTTTCTGTTCCCAGATCTGCCTTGAATTTGCTCAGAGTCTTGGGCAAGTTCCTTCTTCCTTCTGGTCCCCTCAACTCTGAAGGGAGGGACAAACGGTGGGTCCAAGAGGTAGAAGAGGCCGGTGGTCGGAAGGCCTGGGAGCCAGGTTTTACAGAAGTGGAAGAAACCTTTCTTAGCACTCTTGGCATGCCCAGTGTGCCCAGAGAGAGAATGCAAGAGGAGACTGGGCAGCGGCTGGGGGAAATGCCACGCACAGGGACCCAGGCATGGAGGGGTGGAGCCAGGTGACCATCAAGTCTCATTTTGGCTCCGTCTCTGCCCTGTTGGCTGGCTGTGGTCAGCGGTTTCTTCCACCTTGAGAAGTCAGCGATGTACTTCACTGTCTTCCTGAAAATCACCTGCAGGAGACACTCCTCTGGCTCCTCTACCCCAGTCCTCTCGGGCAAATGTGACTTACGGGCCTGAGCTGAGCACAGGTGACTTTCAGACGCCATCCCGGAACGTGGAGATGGGAGGTGTTTCCTAAACGTCGATTCTCTAAGGCTAACGCACGTGACTGCTAGGGGCCAGCCGGCCCAGCAGAGATTCTCCAAACCGATGTCCCCTATTGTCTTCTTGAATACTACACTTTGCTGCCCTAAAAATGATCGTCACTGGCTTTGCCTGGATGAGACAGCCCGAGCACATGCACTTTAATTTAAACCAGTCCTGGCCAGGCGTGGTGGCGCACGCTTGTAATCCCGGTACTTGGGAAGCGGAGACAGGAGGATCCGTGTTCGCGGCCAGACTCAGCTACTTAGTGAGGTCCTCCGCAACTTAGTGAGACCCTGTTTCAAAATAAAGAATAAAAAAATAGGGCTGGGGTATAGCCTGGAGGTAGAATGCCCCTGGGTTCAATTCCCCTACCCCCCCCCCAAATAAACCAGTCCTGAGCTGGCTCGCTGGCCTGCTTGGATGCAGTCCGTTCCTACGCCTGCTGGGGAAGCTTTCTCTACCCTCCAGCCAGGACTCTCCATCCCCAGCATGTGGGTACTGTACGCTCACAGACTTGAGATATGACCCTCTATTGTGTTAAGCCACTGACACTTTGAGGTTATCTTCTGCAGCAGCTAGCACTAACCTACGTGATTGCTCTTTAAACCTCTTATCCCCCATCACATAACTGCTCATGTGTCTTTCTCTCACTAGACTGGGAGCTTTTGGAGAGAAAGGACCAGGTCTGATTTATCTTTGTTTTGTTTTTGTTTTTGCAGTACTAGGGATTGAACCCAGGGGCATTCTACCACTGAGCTATACTCCCACCCCTTCTTAATTTTTTTAAAAAATTTGAAATAGGTTCTCACTAAGGTACCATGCACTGGCCTCGAACTTGCAATCCTCCTGTCTCAGCCTTCCAAGTACTGGGATCACAGGTGTGCGCCACCGCACCCCCCTTGTCTTCTTATTCCTAAGGCTCATATTCATACCTGCCATATAGCTGGGGCTCTGTGTTGGTCGAATGAATGAATGTTGGAAGATGCTAGCTATTTAACATTGCAACCAGAAAGAGAAGACAAATGTGCTCGTTGACATTTTTCCCATCAAAGACAATTTCAAGGAGGCTGAAAGATCTAGAAGGCTTCCTGGAAGAGGTAACTGGAAGTTTACAAACATTTTTTAGTAGTTAGATAACAAGAGAGGAACACCCAGCTGGGCGTGGTGGCGCACGCTTGTAATCCCAGTACTTGGGAGGCTGAGACTGGAGGATCTGGGTTCGTGGCCAGCCTCAGCTACTTAGTGAGGCCCTCCACAACTTCGTGAGACCCAGTTTAAAAAATAAAGTCTAAAAAATAGGGCCGGGGAGCCGGTCGTGGTGGCGCACGCTTGTAATCCCAGTACTTTGGGAGGTGGAGACCGGAGGATCCGGGTTCGAGGCCAGCTCTCTCTCTCTCTGTCTCTGTCTCTCTCTCTCTGTCTCGGTCTCTCTCTCTCTCCTTAGTGAGGCCCTCCGCAACTTCGTGAGACCCTGTTTCAAAATAAAGTATAAAAAATAGGGCTGGGGGTGTAGCTCGGAGGTAGAACGCCCCTGAGTTCAATCCCTGGAACCACAAATAAATAAATAAATAAATAAAAATAGGGCTGGGGGTGTAGCTCAGAGATAGAATGCCCCTGGGTTCAATCCCTGGTACCAAAAAAAAAAAAAAAAAAAGAGAGAGAGAGAGAGAGAGAAAGGAACACCCTAAATGAGGGCTCATAGTAGACACGTGGGAAGTTGACATCGATGGTATATTGGGTGTGTGCAGGGAACATCGATATATAGAAGATAGAGGATGCCATAGCCTTCCTGAGCACTTTCTCCGTGGCACGTCCTCTTTTAAAGCCTTTCTCCTCTGCAGGTTCACCTCAAGGCTATTTTCGTGCAGCAGGGAGATGGGACAGTTGTAGCCCAAACCCCGTGTTCTTTTCTCCATCACACCAGCAATGGCAGGGCTGCTCTACAACGCAGGGCCAGTCGCCTGCCATTCCCTCTCCAGCAGCCACACGTTTCCAGGAGGCCAAAGACGGATGTGGTTCAAGGGGCACTGGCCTTAGATTCAGGATACCTGGGCCCAGGACACCTGTCTCTGATCACCTGTGATACCCTGAGATATCCGTTTTCCTCTCTGAGCTCCAATCTGCCCCTCTAAAACATGACAATTGTGGCCCAGATGATCTTTAGGGTCTCCTGACTAAACTGGTAAAGGATTCCTGTCCCCAGGGAGAGCCATCCTGTCACGGGTGGAGAAGCAACCCTTTGCACGGCCTCTCCCAGGGTGCAGGGACAGAAAGGCCATGAAGCAGGTGCAGAGTGGGGCCTGGAGCAAGGAGAGATGGGCTTACCTGCAGCTGCATGTCTCCTTGGGGGCTGGAAAGATCCTTTTAGTGGAAACACTGAGACACAGGAGGGAGGTCAGGGCCAGAAGCCAGCACCCTAGCTGTGCTCCCCGAGCTGGCTCCCAGCCTCAGAACTTGGGTCCCTGTTGGAAATGATGAGTAGCTCTATTTCCATGAGACCCTTTTGTAGAGTGAGACGAACATGTAAACATCTCTCCCAGAGCCAAGCACACATTGCTAATGGTTTTGGAAACAGGGTTCTCCCTCAACATCCTGAGTGCTTGGGGTGAATACAGATTCATTCCCCTCCCTCCCCACCCCCTCTTTGCTATTCAAGATGGCAGATAGAGATGAAGGTGGATGCATTTGGGGAATTTAGTTATTCATTGATTTGTTCATTCTCTTCCTAGGTGTTAGATACCTACTGTATACTAAGTCCTGTGCTCGGTACCAGGAACACCGGTGATCGACAATCCACCAGGAATTGGGGTGATTCTAGTTTTGGTCTTGTTGGAGCTGATACAGTGGGGATTATATAAAGGAGTAAACGGACAACATGCTTTCAAACAAGATTCTCCATGAAGGAGCTCAACGAGAGAGAGAATGAGTGAGCAGAGGGGTGTCCGGGCTTACTGGGCACAGTGTCCGGGGAAGTCCTTTCTGGAATGGGACATCTGTGCCAAGATGTGACTTGTGAGAAGTAGCCAACTTAGAGAAGGAAGAGACTCAGATGGAAGGGAATTGGTGAGAGGACACAGAAGACCCCAAAAGGGAGCTGCTGCTGCCCAGTACCCAGGGCCATTGAGCTGTGGCTACTTGCTCGCTGAGACAGAGGCGTTTTGCGATGAAAGCCCAAGACCACGCCAACTCTCTGGTCCACAGGAACTCAAAGCCTCTGATTCCGGCGTCTGTCCTCATCATTCCTGATATTTGACAACTATTTCCTTTCTACTCCAGGCCCAGCCTCCAAGTGCAGAGACCCCGCAGCACGCCGATGAAATTGATTTAGTGGTGGCTGTGCATTCTCTCCTCCAGCCCCGGGCAGCGGAGATTTACAGCTCCTGCTGGAGCCACCCCTCCCTGCTTCCTGTAAATCTCCCACCACATTTTGGGCGGCTGGAGCTATTTGGGTAACCTTTATCTGAACCAGAACTTCCTCGCCAGGAACTTCAGAGGGTACCTCCAGGAAGGACGGGAGAACCCCAGGGGCCAACTTGTTTTGGGGAGGATTGCAGGCTGCAGAGGACAGCTGCTATGCAGGCATCGGGCAGAGAACAGAGTTCTTCTTTGATGCCATGACCGCTGTTATGGGGATGGCGCGAACCCCCAAAGG
This sequence comes from Glis glis, assembly GCA_004027185.1. NCBI lineage: Eukaryota > Metazoa > Chordata > Mammalia > Rodentia > Gliridae > Glis > Glis glis. The sequence goes on along the minus strand of PVJS01018516.1, from coordinate 15,416 downwards.
AGCATTTAGGGTTTATGGAGGGCGTGTGGACGGGCAGCATGCTATGCATCCTGAATGTCTGGCTCCTGGAAATGAGCGCGATGGGGGATCCGTGCAGGACAGATGCTCCTGGTGGAAGGGAAGCCGGGCGTTGTAGCATGAGAGTCAGACAGGTCTAGCTGGTGTTGTACTGTATTTACATCGATGCGTCACGGTCCGTTTCCCCGCCTGGAATCTCGTCTCTATGAGGCCATGTCTTTGATTATTCTTGGATCTATCCACAGCATCTAGAACCACACCCGGCTCACAGTTAGCCCTCCATCAGCGGCGTGAGAATCGATGATGTGGATGTAATTGTCTCTCCCGTTATGTGACCTGGGGCAAGTCAATCCCTCTCCAAGCCTCAGTTTCCTCCTCTGGATATCAGGAATAATAGTGAACTAATCAAAATATCCCAGGTGATGCCATTTGCTTCTACGTGTTTGGTGAATGTTATCTCCCCTCTCCTCCTCTTCACTGGTCCTCTCTGAGACTTGGGAGCAGGGACAAGCATGTGCGCTGTGTCCTTGGACCCTGGGGCCACCAGGGTTCCGGTGCTTCCATTTTCAGAAGAGCCATCACACTGAAAAAGTCACTTAAAATGTGTCTTGCGCAGAGGCAATGCAGTGGGGGCCAAAGAGGCCCTTTGCAGCCCCCCACGGCCAGGGCAGGCACAGCCTGCTGAGGTCATGTGCTACGGGGAAGAGCACAGCTCTCCTGGGTCTCAGAACAGAGTCAGCCCCTAGTAGCTGTCATGCGGTACTTCTTCCTGGAAACTTTTTTGGACTCTGACAAAGCTGGATTCAGGGCCTGCCCTGGGCCCTCCTGAGCCCTGGGGGTCCCCTCAATCAGAGGGTTGCTCTTGCTTTAATCGCTTCCCCACTAGACTGTAGGATCCTAGCCTCCTCCTTTTCATACCCTGGGCTCCTTTCACAGAGTTGGAGCATGGTGACTGCTGGGCTGTCGCTCTGGGGCTGACACAGGGACAGGGGAGCCGCAGAACCTCCCCCAGTGCCCGTGGTGACATTTATCCTAAGCAGGGGAGCAAGTGGATGCAATCTCTGGCAGAAACAGCTAACTGAAATTGCTTCAGTAAACAGCTCGGTGGAGAGCAGACCCGGGCCTCATTAAAGCACAATTAGGATTCCTGCTCCGGCTTCGCAGGAACTCCGTTTGGGACCCAGGACTGTTTATTTGAATAAGGCTGCAGCTGGGGCTGCAAACGGGCAGAGGCGGAGGTGGAGGTGGAGGTCAGGCGGCGGGCGTTGGATCTTTCTGTCATTCTGGACACTTTGATAATGGGAAACCTTTGACCTGAGCCCTCCCAGATCCCTGGATTCCAGAACCAAATAACTCCAGGCCGGCGGTTTTGAATCTCTGTCAAGTGACTAATTAAATGGGATAAGGTATGTAAAGTGCCCTGTGCCCAGGAAAGACTGAATAGATGTGAGTTACTCCACAGCAGTTTGGTCCAACCTCCACAGCCTGACCACAAGAAAGAAAAAGCTCACTTTTCACCCAAATTCTTGATCAAAGTGGGAATGGCCATAGTATCTTTCATTGGCCACTAATTTTCCCTCCTAAAAAGCAAACAAGCAAACGCATGACCGGATCTTCTGTAGCCTGCTTTATCTTTTAGGTTCTTACTGTCCTGTTTCTTTCGGCATTCCTTCAAGATGGGACCCAGCCCGATCCACCTCTCTGGCTCTGGGTTCTCACACTGGACTTCTATCATGCCACAGGGTGGTAACAGGAGTAAATGTTTATTGCTCAGGGCTTTTCCGTTTACAAAGCACTTCTTCCACAAAGTTTTCTTGTGGAATCTTCAACAAGATCCAGAAGAGTCATTTCAGGTCAACATTACTAGCTTTCTCTATTTAGACATTAGAAAGCAAGGTTCTGTATGATGCTGCTACCCTGATGTGTATCAAAATGTATAATTACAATGCACCAATAAATGAATATATATAAAAAAAAGAAAGAAAGCAAGGTTTTGAGAGGGAAGATGATCTTCCCACTATCTCCAAGCCAGGAAGGAGCTCCCCAGCAGATAATCCATTCAGTTAGCAATCATTTATGAGCACCTGCAACCTGGACACTTCAGATACCAGATGAATGGCAGTCCCTGCCTTCAACGTGCCAGTCACTGGGGCGGGGAGGCGGGTGTCTGGTTCGATTCCTGTGGGTCTCTTAAAGCAACTTATAAAGGGTCCCGTCACTCACATTTGCTGGTTGGGCGAATGACTGATTGGCTCCATAAGTGGGTGTACATTGGGACTCTTCAAGCTCTGTCAGCAGCCCTCCTGTGTGCTGTGAGTGTGTCACACGCACTTTTAGGACTTGGGGTCACAGTGGGGCCAATTCCATCCACTTTGCTGACGCCCAGGGCTCACACACAGACATGCCAAGCTCTCAGCCTCACTCAGGGCCCCCAGGCCAGACCACCTAAGGTTCTGAGTGAACTAATAACATAAGGGACAACTGTCCTGCAGAGAAGCAGAATCCACTGACAGATTCATTCCGTTGTAAGTGGAGACCAGGAGAAGTTCCTTGCAATTTTAATGACTGCATGCCAATGGTTTGTGTAGAGGCCTAGAAAATAGAGCTGGTAGGTTGATTAGTGGCAACTCCTTCCTTTCATGGATAAGACAACTGAGGCCAAAGAAGACTTTGTCTTAGCTTATTTGGCATATTCTAGAACATACTATAATACAGGGTTGAAGACTAGATCTTGGATAGGGAGACCAGAGTCTCCGCTCTAACACTTATTGACTGCACAACCTCAAGCAGGTCAATATCCACTCTAGGCCTTAGAGTTCTCATTTATAAAATGAGAAGTTGCCTTTTAATTCTTCTGGCTCTGAAAGTTTAAATGAATTGGGATTTTATTTTATATGTGCAAAGGTTAAGCAATATGGAATATGATGTACCACTGAATGAATCATGATATTTATCAGGAGTATAAGTTCTATTTTCTCTGATTAGGTGACTTGAAAAGACGAAAGGACCTTCTTGTAGTGGTAAATTGAATTCAGGCAGGCTTCTTAAAAAATCTGTTGAGCTTGGTACACACACCTGTAATCCCAGTGACTCTGGAGGCTGAGACAGGAGGATCACAAGTTCAAGGACAGCCTGGGCAACTTATCCTGTCTCTAAATAAAATAAAAAGTCCTGGGGATAGCCAGGTGTGGTGGCGCACGCTTGTAATCCCAGTACTTGGGAGGCCGAGACTGAAGGATCCGGGTTCGCGGCCAGTCTCAGCTACTTAGTGAGGCCCTCCACAACTTAGTGAGAACCTGTTTTAAAATAAAGAATAAAAAATAGGGCTGGGGATGTAGCTCGGAGGTAGAATGCCCCTGGGTTCAATCCCCAGTACCGCAAAAAAAAAAAAAAAAAGTCCTGGGGATGTAGTTGAGTGGTAGAGTGTTTGCCTAGCATGCACGAGGCCCTGGGTTCAATTGAAGAAGAAAGAAAAAGAAAAGGATAAGTCTGTTGAAATGGCCTTGTGACATAGAATACCCCTGGTCAATCTCAGGCTCTCAATCAATGTTTGTTGAAGGAATGAGCGTGAGATCTATGTGTTGAAGAAGTAGATGAATATCGGCTGGTCAAATATATGTGTGTCAGTGACTACTAGCAAGAAAAGAAATGCGTGGTTAGATGGAGAGATGGATGAATGGATAGGCTGGGACACACTTGGCATCCTGATCCAAGTGACTCCCTGAGGAATTTTCTCTCTGCAGAGTTCCTGGGGTCCATGCTCAGAGCAGCTCATCAGGACAGATGAGCAGGTCAAGCTGTGTGGGTCACCCAAGGTCTGTGTCATGCTCACACCCCTAGACCAGAGGACCTCTCCACAGCTCCCAGCCAAGGCCCCCCTGAGAGCTCCCAGGGGACATGTTGTGGAGATCCTGGGTGTAGGTGAAGGTTGAGAACAAGGTGCATGGGGGAACACACACAGGTGACCAGGCTGGATCCCACGACCAACCCAGTTGCCCTCTGGGTTGAGCTACTCAGCCACCTGCTCCATCTCTGACTTCTCGGGCTGCCATGGAAATCTTTCCTTTTCTTCTGCTCCAATCCTCACCTTGTTCTGTTTCATTGTAAACGTGTGTGAGTGTTGGTCTCCCTCCCTGACCTGAGCAGGCTCCAGGTCTGATCACCTCCACATCTTCCCCAGCCCAGAGCCTGGCATGAAAGGTATTCCGGCCATGATGCATGGACCAGTGACATTGATTCTACAGTCGACTGCCTGGGGCTCCCTGGAATTCAAAGCACCATGTTGCCTTTCATGGTCTCTAACTTTTTTCCCAAATAGGAATAAAAGTGCATATTTCACATCACTGTTAATAAAGAGTTGTTCGTTTCCAGTGGCAATACTTTCCTTAGCAACGGACCCTCCTGTTTGCATAACTCTTGGTAGATGCTAATGTTTTATTTTGATTGTCTCGTTTTCATTGTCCCAGCATCCCTGACAGGGAGATGGGATAGAGACCATAATCTCCCATTTAGAGAAGAAACTGAAGCTCACAGGAGTCGTGTGACTTGTCCAAGATCATGCTGAGGTCTGGGCAGTGCTGGGCTCAGCCCTGCTTTCCTGATTCCTGGTTCCAAATGATTTTTTCTGCTTTTACCTGACCCTGTCGCTATATTGAAAAGAAATAGTTTGGTGGAAGGATGTTTAAGAGGAACAATGTTCTTAATTACTAACAAAAGCAAAAATACGCGCTTAGTGGGTTCATAAATAGTGAGTTTGGACCTAATTGATTAAATTATCCTGGTGCCAGATTAACAGTGACTTCAAACACAATAAAATCCAACCAAGGCCACAGTAAGTGCCTCCCCCCTTTTAAATTATCTTTGTCATTTTCGAATTTGCTTGCAACTCTCTTCTCTATGTCTGGGAAGGTCTCACCTGCCAGTGTGGCATGAGTGTGAAAGCACAGTGGAGTGGAAGGCCAGAGGCTGCCGCGGAGTTTAACCCATGACCCGGAGCAAGTCACTCAACAACGAGGGCCTCAGCCCTTGCCTTCTACAGTGAGATTTTTTGAATGCAGATGAAACGCCAGGCATGGTGGTGCACGCTTGTAATCCCAGTACTTGGGAGGCTGAGGCAGGAGGATCCGGGTTTGCAGCCAGCCTCAGCCACCTAGTGAGGCCCTCCGCAACTTAGTGAGACCCTGTTTCAAAATAAATAATAAAAAATAGGGCTGGGGGTGTAGCCCGGAGGTAGAATGTCCCTGGATTCAATCCCCAATACTGCAAAACTAAATAAATAAATAAATAAATGCAGATGAAACAATTGGCTTAGTATCTGACACATAAGAGATGGTCAATTAATGGGTATTTGCTTTCTCTTTCTGCATAAGAACCGTAAGGACCCTTTAAACACAGAAAGGAGACATCACAACGCCCAGAAATGAGTGTCTAATGGCCAAATTCCTGTGGCCCAAGTCACCTGTCTCTTGTAGGACTCTTGGAATCAGAGCCTCTCTATTAGGTGTAGCACCAGGCATGTCTTCAACCTCTCTGAGCCTCGGTTTTCTCATCTGTAAAACGGAGATTACAATATTGACGACTGTGGTTTGTTTGGATTGAATGAGACACAGAGCCAAGCCTCGGGATCAGAACATGGCAACCACTGCTGCTCCATGGATGGCAGCGAAGAGGGCTTTGGAGAAGACCCCAGGGAGGAGATCCAGGTTCCAGTCCCAACTCTGCACTCACTGGCTGGCCATGTCTGCTCAGGAGCCTGTTTTCCTCCTCTCTAGAATGGGGAGGATGATTCCTCGCCTGCCAACCTGCAGCTGTGCCTCAGGGACCCCTGAGATAACTGTCACCCCTCACCTTGGCAGCATCACACCTACCAGAGGAGTTTTAAAATGACCCAGGGACAAGGTCCAACCTCAATCAACTTAATCTGGCTTTGGAGAACTGGTGTTTAAAAATCTCCCCGATGAGTCTGAAATGCTGCCAGGTGGCAGATTGCTAAGTTAAAGATGCTCTTGTTCTCTAAACCTCAGAGCTCTGTGTACCTGTGGTCAGGCCGGAGGGCGCCCCTCTAACTCCTAGCGGGATGGAGTCTTCTTGGGGGTCATTCCCCCTTTGCTGGGCCAAGGGGCATCAGCTCCCTTGATTCCCTTTCAACACCTCCCAGGATTTCTGTCCCATCTGAAGAGGGAAGCGGGGTGCTGGCAGGAACCAAGGGCATGCTGACTTTAACCTTTAAAAAAACAAGCTTTATTGCGTAGACCAAAAGGTCTTATAAACCTTAATGAGCGGCATATGTGAAACACATACGTGAATTGCTTGTTTGAAAAATATTTCCCAGCTAGCCTTCAATAGCATGGCCTTATTATTCTAAACAGGGAGCTTGTCTTACCAGAGGACTGAACAAAACCCCAGTTGGAGATAATTATCTTAGCAGAATTCCCTGTGGGTCCATGGAGAGGGGACGGGGGTGGAAGCCCCTGGATAACATGTGCTAACTTGGGCTGCCTTTGTGTATACAACAAACACGAAGCTGGGCTTTCCCAGCGAGAGAATTCCAACTCCTGAAACGGTACCCTCACGTTCATTCCTGGGAACGGCGGATAGGCTTGTCTCTATGGGAGGCCGCTGGAGGTAGCGAGGCTGAGGATGGATGCCACGTGTCCACCCTCGTGTTACAGGCGAGAGCCGTGTGGTTCGGGGGGGAAGAGTGTATAAGGAACCAAATGGGGCCGGGGAAAAAAATCATTGGACCAGAAGTGGAAAGCTCCTGGCTAGCCCGGTCAACACTGGTGCGGCACAGCTTTGAGCAAATCCTCCCTCCTGTCTACAGCTCACTTTCTCCGCGTGTGAAATGAAGTCAGTGCGATAATTCGGAGAGATGACAAAAGTGGTGAGAAATTGTTGGGTCTAATGTCCCTGGAGGAATGCGCACTCCGTAAGCAAGAACCAATGGCCCATCCTGCAGGCGGCACCCGGGAAAACGACGAGGCTGGAGATGCACCCCGAAGCCAGCATTGCAGGCTCCCAGAGTCCTGCACTTTCGGGACTGTTCAGCCATCATTACCTGGATGGTTTGGGCCGTCCACCCTCTGGGCCTGGCACCCAGATGTTCAGGGAAAGTGGGCCACTGGGCTTCAATTAGCTGGGTAATTGTTTCAATTCCTGATGGCTCCCTACCCCTTAATTATCTCCCTGTTGCCTTCCAGTCCTGAGCTCAGGAATCCCACAGCCCTGCCCTTTCCCAGCCCGGAAGCCACAGAGGCTTCGTCCACAAGTGCAGGCAGCCCCAGGAGAGTGGGGCAGGCCCCATCAGGCCCCAAGCACTCTTTGATCCCTGACTTCCACATCTTCCCTGCCAGGTTTCCTCTGCAGGTTTGGGATAGGTTTGTTGGGTGAACAGAAGGGAGGAGGGGCTGGGCTAGCTAACCCTTGAGGCTCTGAGAATTAAGTGGCTAGATCCAACTGGGGGTAAGACTTCAGGGCTGTGTTGTGCACAAATGATTTCACTTCCACCAGCCTCAATAGTTTCATCGATAAAATGGGGCTAGTGGGATTTTTTTTTTTCCTCTAGAAAAGCTGCAGCTGTCCGGGTTAAGCTAGTCAATTGCATAACATGCATAAGTCTTAACTAAGTGCCTGGCATCTAGGTGTTCTGTATAGCTAGCCCCCTTTTCTTCCTGCTTCTCCACCCTAGACCAGCAATAACTCTGTAAACCAGCAGGGCAGCTAACTGAAGTGAGGGTCAGCTTCCAGCTTGATTTGGGACCATGGTAGAATAAGCCCCATCTATGCTTTGAGCCTCATTTTCCCCATGTGTAAAATGATGCTCCCAAAGGACACCTCCATCTTCCAATATTCCGTGAGGAGAGGGCATCCTCTAAGCCCCGAGGACTTTCCATCACAGGCAAAGCCCCTGGTCCCGTCCCCTGTCTTTGTCTCCAGACATGCGCCCTGTGTGTTTTCCCACCAAGGTAAACAGAGTCATTAACACTTTATCTTAATTGCCACTAATGATGGTAAATTTGCCTCATTACGTCAAACGGGGGGCTTTCTGGTCTAATTTGTTTCCTAAGCTGAGTTGGAACATTTAAAATTTCAACTTTGTAATTCCAGCTTTGCAGCTGAACCTAATTGGTCAATTGTGGGTTATTAATGGTAGATTTGACTCCCAGGTTAAGCTGTTGGGGACAAATAAGGGGCAGGAGAGAAAAGAAGAGACAGCCACCCAGATCAGAACCAACCTAGTAAAAGAAGACATGGAGATTGGCTTGGGGTTTTTTTCCTTGGTTACTCCATTTCATTCGTAGGTTGCCATGAATACTCATCTTTAAATTTATTATTTCTTTTTACATAAAGTTTTAAGTCCAGACTCCATCAAATTGGCACTTTTGTAAAATTTACTGAAGGATTCAGAGTTGGTTTTATCTTCTATCCATCATCTTACTGTCTTTTATATCTATTTATTTACTTTACTTTGAAATATTCCTTTCATTATTTTTTAAAACCAGAATTCTATTTTGGGTTTCTTGACAATATCATCGATCATGATGCTAAGGGGTTTTTTTTTTCCTTTTTATATCTCTTTCTTAGCCAGGCGTGGTGGCACATGCTGGTTATCCCAGTAGTTGGGAGGCTGAGACAGGAGGATTGCTGGTTCAAGGACAATGTGTGTAAACTCAGCAACACCCTGTTTCAAAATTTAAAAATTTTAAAAAGGGGCTGGAGAGGTACTTAGAGGTAGAACACCCCTGGGTTCAATCTCCAGTAACACACACACACACACACACACACACACACACACCCTCTTTCTTTTGAAAAAAAATCATTGAATTGCTTTGAGGCCTGTGGCAGCGTCTGAGTGCCAAATATACATGTATGTGCATTTTCTTCAACAATCTAAAAGTTAGCCAGGCTCCAGGACTTGGGAACTTTAATTGAAAATAATGTGATGGCATTCCAATGCTATTTGTGTGGACTGGGATGGTGTCTCCTTCTGCCCACTGCTCACAGACCCCTGCCCAGCACGACTCCAGAAACATACCAAGTCAACGAGGGACAGTTTGAATGTGCTCTTGACCAAGTAAACTGGACTCTTGTGAGTAAATTTGCCAGCTAAATTCGCTTTTCTCTGCTTGTTTCTGAGTCCTTCCAGTTTACACAATGTTCCCGGGTCCATTTTTCTATTCGATCTTCACAACAGCTTTGTGAGGTTGAAGCAGGGCAGTGGTCCAAATGCCCACTTTACACCTGAGTGAAATGAGGATCAGATGGACCCCCTGACGGCTTCTCATTGAGTCTCACCCACTCTTCTGAATCCCAGAATCCAGCCGTCAACTGCTCTGCCTGCACAGGGCAGTGTCAGGTGAGCAAAGACCAAGAGAGGGAAGACGGCCGCAGAGGGAGGCCTTCAGGCTGGTGTCGGCTCTTTCCAATACCTTGTGTCACCCCCTCGGCCTCTTCGGTCACTGTGTAGAAACAGAGCCCAGAGGATATATACAGATATACAGGAGGGGATTTATGATAGGAATTGGCTCACATGGTTATGGAAGCCAAGAAGTTCTAGGATCTGCTCTCTGCAACCTGGAGAACCTGGTGTAATGCAGCTTGAGTCCAAAGACCTGTGATCCGGGGCCAGGACGAGCACTGGTGTGAGTCGTAGAGTCCAATGGCCCAAGAACACAGCATGTTCTTGAACAAGGGTTCCATGTTCAAGAATAGGAGGACATGAATTCCCAGCTCCAGCAAACAGAGAGAATTTTCCCTTCCTCTGCCTTTTTGTTCTATCTGAGCCTTCAATGAATTAGATGATGCTACCACCCATATTGGTGGACACACCCAGAAATAACGTTTTTTTCAGCTACCTGGGCATCCCTTAACCCAGTAGAGTTGATGCATAATATTAACTACCACAGTCATCCTCTGGAAAATGGAAGAGTAGACCATAAGTTCCTCTAGATGGAGCCTACTGTGAACATGATTATCTCCCTTCAGATTTGTGTGTTGAAGTCCTGACCCCCATTGTGAGTATATTTGGACATAAGACCTCTAAGAAGTTAATGAAGATTAAATAAGGTCATGAAGATGGGGCTCTAATCCAATAGGATTGGTGACCTTATAAAAAGAGGAGGAGACACCAGGTATGTACATGCATAGAGAAAAGGCCCCATCTGGTCACAGCGAGAAGGCGGCCACCTGCAAGCCAAGAAGAGGGCCCTCGGGAGAAACCAACCCTACGGGCTCTTCCATCTTGAACTTCCAGCTTCCAGAACTGTGAGAAATAAATGTCTGTTGTTTAGGCCACTGGTATTCTGTTATGAAGCCTGTCGCAAACTGACATAGGGTCTGTGATGGTTAACTTTAGGTGGTAACTGGATTGGGTTGAGGAATAGCTGAAGAACTGAGAAAGCATTACTGCTTGGTGTGTCTGTGAGGGTGTTTCCAGAGGAGGTTGGCATGTGAGTTGATATGGACCCAGGGCCCTCGGTGTGGGTGGGTGGTATCCAACCAGTTGGGGACCCTGGGTGGAACAAAAAGCCAGAGGAAAGGCAATTTCCTTCCTTTCTCTCTCTCTCTCTCTCTCTCTCTCTCTCTCTCTCTCTTTCTCTGTTTCTCTCCCTCCCTTCTTCTCTTCCTTCCTCCCTCTCCTGGCGCTGGGACACTCTTCTTCCGTTTTTGGACATCAGAACTCAGTTCTTCAGCCTTTGCATCAGCAACCCCCTCTCCATCCCCCCTACACCCACAGGTCCTCAGGCCTTCAGATGTGGACTGAGATTCACATCATCAGCCTCCGTGGTTTGAGGCTTTAGGACATTGGTGGAGCTGTGTGACTGGCATCTTAGGGACTCCAGCTTGCAGACAACCTTCTGTGGGACTTCTCAGACTCCATAACCACATGGGCCAATTCCCTCTTTTTCTATCTATCTATCTATCTATCTATCTATCTATCTATCTATCCATCTATCATCTATCTATCATCTATCATCTATCTATATATCTATATATCTTCATCATCATCATCTATCTATCATCTATCTATCTAATCTTTCTATCATCTATCTATCTAATCTATCTATCATTCTTTGGAGAACACTGATCAATACAGGGCCTCTCCATGGTAACCTTTATATCCCGGGTCTCGGGGTAGCAGGATAATGGAGGTGGGGGCAGGCTTTGGATAGCTCACAACATCAAAAGCTTACTCTCCTCAGACCACATTATTACCTGCATGGAAGCAATCCCATAATGAGAACAGGGTTGCCCCTAGGGTATTCAGGGATCTGGGCCCTGTAAACAATTGGCATGAAAAAAGCATTCCAAAACTCATGGGCCCATGTGAGTTCTAGCTGATCCTCCCTATTTACAGTAGTGGCACTCTATCAAGTCACTGTGGGCATTCAGTTAGCGAACACTGAACTGATTGCTCCTAGGGAAATCCAGGGTTAGATTCTTGCAAGCCTCTGATCATATTTTTATCAACTGATTAACACATCATCTTATTTTATGTGTGTTTTGGTTTAAAGACATCTTGTTTAAAATATATATTGTGGGTCAATTAATACTGAACTCTTAGCCATCAGCATAATTATAACTCATTCCTGAAGGAAACTTATCTCACACACATATTTTCTCCATAGGGCACATCACAGTCTTCTTGCTTAGAGGCACTAGACAGCACTCCAGCTCCATTCTTGTGGGCCATTATAAACAGCCAGGTTACCAGAAAAAAGTACAAAAATGTGAAAAATGTGGTACTCAATGGACTGTGAAAAGGACCCTTGTTGACCGTGGCAGAGCTGAGAGAAGAAGGCAGAGCTGTTGGACCTCACGGGGCAGCGTGCCTGTCGGGCAGCTCAAATTTTTCAACACTGGTGCATGTCTGCAAATGACCACAAAAATTGATTTGGGGGGTTACAAACTAATTTTAGCAAGTCGGTGAGTTTGCAAATATAGATTCCTCAAATAATGAGGATTCACTCATTAAGTGGATAATTCACTCAATAAGTGGATAATTTTGAGACGGCATCAAAAGTTCCAGAAAGGTGGCCACCATGTTTCAACAGTCCAGGCAAGAGAAAATATGTGTGTGAGATAAGTTTCCTTTATTTGGGTGATGGTTACATGGATGTATACATATCTAAAAACTTATGGAGCTATACATTTAATATCTATATGCTTCTGTATATATGTCGATTTAAAAACCTGGAAGGTGGATGTGTGTGTGTGTGTGTGTGTGTGTGTGTGTGTGTGTGTGTTGTATAAGAGAGAGAGGGAGAAAGATGACTGGCTGGACGAAATTAGTAGTAATGAGTATGGTGAGCCATGGATAATTGAACTAATTGGAGAGATGTTGAGGTGTTACAGCCTCATTTTAACTCTACAGAGTAGATCTCACTGCCCCAATTTTATAAAGGAGGAAACTGAGGCTGAGAGAAAGTAAGTGGTGGAGTAGGTACTTAACCTTCACCCTGCCTGATTCCAAGGCTCGAAAGAGCTTCTCCTCCCTGAGGCTGAGCCAGAAAGGTCCAGTAAAGCCATTCCCAAATCTCTGACCCAAAGAAACAGTGAGAAAATAAAGGTTTGTGATTTTAAGCTATTTAATTCCAGGCCACTACATTGTTGCTCAGGTAACTAGGTAACTAATACAGCTCTCAACAATGGTGACTGGGAATACATCTTTAGCCTTCTGTCTTCTGGAAGAACAATTCTGTGCACTGATGAAGAGGGCTCCCAGTGAGAGGGAGTTTTTGGTTACCATAGTGAAAAACAATTCAAGAACATATCCTTTTTCTTCCTTATTCTAGATTCCCGGGGTCATTTCCCACCTAAGCTGCACCCAAACCCTTGTCTCAGGCTCTGTTTTGGGGAGGACCAAATGAAGACAGGACATCGCATGGACATAGGCTGATGTGAGCACTGCATGAGGGGAACAGGGGGCAGAACTGGTTGGCATGAAAATTTTGAGGACAGACAGCCCCAAACTCCAGGTTCATGCTCTCCCCTGTATTCCTTTCCTAAAACTCCCCTATGAAAGTGCCAGAAACTGGATGGTTGAAAGAGTCTAGGACAACGGTGTCAGCAGGACCATGCTCCCTCTGAGACTCTGGGTGGAATGCTTTGGGCCTCTTCCTGGCTCCTGGTGGTGGCCAGGAAAGCTCTGTGACTTGCAGCTGCATCACTCTGGTCTCTGCCTCTGTCCTCCCGTGCAGTGCTCACTGGGTGTTTCTGTCTGAGTCTCTGTTTCCCCTTCTTATTTGGACACCAATAACCATACTCAATTAGGGCCCACCCTAATCCTTAGGACCGCACCTTGAGACATCTGCAAAGCCTGATTCCAAAAAGGCCTGCTATGATTTGAAAGTGCCCCCCCAAGGTTCACGTGTTGAAAACTTAATCCCCCCAATTCATTTGTTAATGATATGTGGAGACAGGGCCCTGGGGAGTTAATTGGATTAAATGAGGTCGCAGGGGTGGGGCCCCCATGATGGCATGAACAGCTTTATAAAAAGAGGAAGAGAGACCTGAGCTAGCACGCTTGCTCTTTCTTACTATGTGATGCCCTCTGCTATATTAGGATGCAGCAGAAAGGCCCTTACCAGACACTGAACAGATGCTAGCACCATGCTTTGAGACGTCCTAGCCTCCAGAGTGGTAAGCTCCGGAAACCTTCCTTCTTATCAATTACTGGTCTCAGGTATTTTGTTAGAGCCACTGCAAACAGACTTAGGGTCACATTTTCAGATCCTGGGTGGAATTTGTTGCAGATACTCTTAAACCTAGTACACCTCTAGCAAACCTCTCAGGCCCCTCAATAGGGCAGAATGCCACATTGCCCACATCTTCAGCAGCAAGGCAGGAGAAGATGGGAGTGTGCCCGGCTCCTCTAACACCTGGCTGTGTTTACCAGTGCACTTTGACTCCTGGGCCTCAGTTCTCTAATCTGAAATGTGACCGGCTCAAGTCCCTCCTGCACTCAATGCCGGGGAGGACCCAATGAGAGAAGGACCACAGACCATGAAGGGAGGCCAGGGTGATCTCCCTGCCCCTTCCCTCAGGTCTCCTGGGAGTCAGCATTTGATCCCCACATCTTAGGTTGCCTCCTAGACCTGAATCATGGACCCCATCAAAATCCGGACCACATGTGCTCTTGGGGCCTGGGGACAGGCTGACTATGAACACTAGGATCTGCTCATCCTTCTGCCCCATCGCTCAGAGACGGGGTGGGAGGGGCAGCTTTCACACTTTCTAAAGTGACAGCATCATTTCCTAATTATCACATTTGGGGGAACAGATGGGGAAGCATGTGGAGGAATTATGGGCTTCTTTAAAGGGGGGGCATGTTTTCTAAAGAAAGTTGCCACAAAATGTTTCTACCCAGTTGTCCTGAAAGCATTTGGGAATTATGAGGCATCAGTAAATAAGATGCTTTATACAGATGAGGAAACAGAAGTGGGTGGGGGGAGGCAGGACGAATATTTGTTGAACACCTGCAGCGTGCCAGGCATTTTTGTATTATTAGTACCTTGAATAATTACAGCAGCACTTTGAGGTAGGTATTATGATCTATATTTCAAAAGCAATGAAATGGAGGCTCGGCTTTTAAGAAGTAGAGCTGGGATTTGAACCCGGGATTGTCTGGCCCAGAGACCCCTGGAGGGTTTGCCACTTGGAGGTGAATGTAACATGGCCTTTGCCTTCCTGAAGTTCCTGGGTTAATAATACAGGTCCTGAAAAATTAAAATTAGAATTATCATATGACCCAGAAACTCCAGTCCTAGGTGTATGCCCCAAAGAACTGAATGCAGGGAATTGAACAGGTATAGGTACATGAACATTGAGAGTAGTATCGTCTACAATGGCCAAAGGGGGAAGCAACCCAAGGATTCATTGACAGATGAGTGCGTAAGCAAAACGTGGGTTAGGCATGCCGTGGAATATTCTTTAGAACAATAAAGGACCATCGCATGTGGTAACACAGGTGACCCTTGGAGACACACCAGGTAAAAGAAGCCAGGCACAAAAAGACAAAGGCTGTACGATTCCACTTGTGTGAGGAATATGTATGAGTTGTCAGATTCATAAAAAGTAAACCAACCTAGGTGTCCATCAGCAGAAGAATGGATCACAAAATTATGGGAAATACACACAATGGAATTCTACTCAGCAATAAAGAAGAACAAAATAATATCGTTTGCAAGAAAATGGAAGGACCTGGAGAGCATTATGTTAAGTGAGATCAGCCAATCACAGAAAAAGAAGGGTCATATGTTTTCTCTAATATGCGCAAGCTAGGGAGTAATGAGGATACAAAATGGCCTCCAGACAATAGTGGAGAAGCCTCAGTGGAGACAGGGAAGGGGAAGGGGAAGAATGAAGTTCATTAATGGAATTACTACCATTGACCCTGT
>PVJS01018515.1:0-34790 GCA_004027185.1 Glis glis | reverse complement strand
GCAAGTGAACTAAATAGACACTTCACAGAAGAAGAAATACAAATGGCCCATAAATGTATGAAAAAATGTTCAACATCATTAGCAATCAGAGAGATGCAAATCAAAACTATCCTGAGATTTCACCTAACCCCAATTAGAATGGCAATCATTAAAAACACAAACAACAACAAATGCTGGCGAGGATGTGGAGAAGTAGGAATCTAATACACTGTTGGTGGGATTGCAAATTAGTGCAACCACTTTGGAAAACAGTGTGGAGGATCCTCAGAAGAATGGGAATGAATCTACCATATGACCCAGCAATATCACTTATAGGCATCTACCCAAAAGGACTGAAACCAAACTACCACACTAATGCATGTGTATCTATGTTTACAGCTGCACAATTCACAATTGCCAAACTTTGGAACCAGCCAAGGTGTCCATCCATCAACAGATGAATGGATCACAAAACCATGGGGCATGTACACATTGGAATTTTACACAGCCATAAAGAAGAACAAAATTACATCATTTGCAGGGAAATGGAGGGCACTGGAGAACATTATGCTAAGTGAGATTAGTCAGTCACAAAGAGTGAAAAGTCAGATGTTCTCCCTAATATGTGGAAGCTAGGGGGAATGGGACTTGGAAGGGAACCCCAGATAGAGAAGGAGAAAACTTTAGTTGAGCAAAGAAGGCGACCTAACTGAGGTTGACGGGAGGGGGGAAGAGGGAAATACACTAATGCACATGATGTGTACACACAAACTTATCAGAGTCAATCACTATGCTGAGCATGGAAAGGAGGGAAGGGGAGGGAATAGGGTGGGATTTGAGGGAGGGCTAAATGAGCAATGTGTGCATGCATGCTTCTGATACCCTGACACTTATCAAAACGTATAACTACAATGCACCAATAAATGTAATAAATAAAAAAATAATTAACAAAAAGAAAATTACAAGAAACCTTTCCTAGCCATGTCTTTCTATATTCTGATGCCTTGGCATCTGGGGCCTTGCAAACTCTAGAGGGACTGGCCTCCATGAATTTGTCAGCTCCTAGAGACAGCAAATGACTTGTCCAAGATTATGCCTTGTGAATGCAGACCAACCGATCCAGTTCTCACTTGCCCAGCAGATCCTTTATAGGGGTTTCAGGTTCTGGGTCAGAGGCCAGGCACCAGATGATTAGAGACAGTCCCTATGCCCCAAGCCCACTGAAATTATTCACACTAGCCAGTCATTAGCCCCCTTTCCCTGCCTTACTGGTTCCTTCCTTTGGAAACCAAATAAAGGATCTTGCCCATAGCTTCTCCTTCTGTCTCCTGACTGACCCAATGCTTCCCCATGACTCCCACCCCATGGCACGGCATGCCCCTCCTCGGGGGAACTGTGAGTAACAAACTTTCTTCGTTTTGTTTTGCTTTGTGGTACTGAGGATTGAACCTAGAGGCATTCTACCTCCGAGCTACACCCCCAGATTTTTTGTTTTGTTTTGCTTTGAAACAGATTCTTGCTATGTTGCTGAGAGTCTTGCTACCTTGCTGGGTCTGTCCTTGAACCTGCAATCCTCCTGTTTCAGCCTCCCAAGTACTGGGATTACAAGTGTGCGCTACCACACCCGGCTACACACCTGACTTTTAAACTCTCTGCTTAATGACAATCATCTTCAGACCTTGCCGTAACTCCAAATTTCTATTAATACACTATATATTTTTAAAAGTCATACCATTTATTATTTATTCTGTGCCAGGCAGGAGAACAACTTATTGAGATACATTGTCTCATTCAATCCTCACAATCATGAGGAAGATTCAACCATGACCCCTGTTTTACAGATGAAGAAACTTAAGCCTAGAGAAGTTAAGTCACCTGCAAGTGGCATAGGGTATATCTGATCCCCAAACCCATGCTCTTAATCACTATATAACCATGTGTTGAGCACCTACTAGGTGCCAAATATGGCATAAGGCAGAAGCAACCAAGTTCATCCCCAGGGGCTTTGGGTCTGGAGGAAAATCCCTTCCCCACCCCCAGCTCCTGTAGAGGGCCTAGGTTGCCTGCTCCTCACTGTGCTCTGAACCATGCCAGTATGTGGGCCATAATGAAAGACCCTGGGAACACCCTTTTCCTTCTCCTGATCTCTCAGGGTAAATGAAGAATTATAAATCAACCACATTTATTCATCTGTGAATTCTGAACACCTAGCATAGCACCCAGCAATATTTTGCACAGTATATAGCACTAACATGTACTTGGAAAATATCAGTAGATGGATGGGTGATACTGTCCCCATGCTCAGCAGGGAGTGTTCTTAGGAAGAAGAACCAGAGCTGCAGGGCAGTGGGATTTATCCTGACAGCGGTGTGAGAGCTTGCAGTTAGAGCACATTGGTGTGACACTACATTTTTTTTAAAGCAACTCAAAATCCACTTCCTCCAGGAGGACTGCCAAGTGGTGTCCCAGAGCAGGACAAGTTGTACCTTCATGGGAGGGTGACTAGGAAGGTAGAGGGTGGAAATGGCATAGTTAATCCACCAAGTCACAGGGGTTGGGGTGCTTGCTTCCAACAGACCTCGCTAGAAAAACAAACCTTGCTGGTATTGTGAGCCTCCCCTGTGTCCCTCATGGCTGCGAAGGACTAAGAAAGCAGCAGTACCTGCTGTGAAGGACTAAGAAGGCAGCAGAACCCGTTCCAGTTCATTTACAAGCCTCAGGCTATTTTTAGTTCATTGATCCCTGGGGGGGGGGGGCGCTTGGCAGAGCTTATGCTTTGAGGCGAAAGCTGGGGAAAGCTTTGGAATTCTTTCACACTGCAGGTACTCTGCTCAGGCACCTTCTGCCTCCAGAGGCCTCCGGGCTTTTCTTGGGGGCAGGAATAAGTGATGCAGTCAGAGAAAGGAAGGGACGGAAATGAGAAAGGGAACGAGGCCAGAGGCAGTGAAGTCTGGGTACCAATGGCCAAATTGCGTCAGAAAGAATAACCCTTTGAAATGTGAAGAACTGCCTTTGCAAGGCTAGGCGCATGTGCTTGGTGGCCATGTCCCAGCAGGCGACAGTGGGGGACTATGCCTATTGCTGCTCCCGACAACCAGACAGATGGCCATCTGGAAGCCCTCTGGTTGCTCTTCCTTTCCCTGTGCCGCTTCCATCCTTATGATCAACCTCTCCTAAAAGCAGGGAGGGAGAAGGATGGAGAAGCTCCAATTAAGCTTTCTTCTCATCACTGCTAATGTAAAAACCAATCTCAACAGTGGACGAGATGAAAATCACTGCCTAAAAAGAGATCGCCTGTGGCCTTTGGGAATTAGTGATGTGCTCCATTCTCCCCACCCTGTCTGTTTCTGATTGGCATAGATCACCACTAAAATGGTTCTTTTTGCTTGTTACCTCTATAGCCTTGGAAGTAAGGGAAGTTATGATCTGGCTTTCACCCCTCGAAGTGTAGGCTGCTTAACTTAAGACATCTGTAAAATTGATACCAAGATGTGAGTAAACTGAATTTTTGTATTTTTTGAAAATTGAATCATATTTTAAATGTCCTGGACAGCTCAACAGTTATGGGACTCCACTAGTGAATCCAATAGAAAAACCTTGGATCGCTCAGCAGCATCTAATGCAGTTGCCTATGACATCCTTCTTGAAACAGGTGTGACTCCTTAACCCTTGCATTTACCTGTCTTGCACCTTCCCAGCTTCCTCTGCTGTCCTTCCTGCCTCCACCAGATCTCGATGCACTAGAGGGAACCATACTCTGACTTGATCCTCCTGCCTTCCTTTCCTTCTCCCTGGATAGATCTGGAAGATGCCCATCTCCGCTCTCTGATGACTCCCACCACTGCCTGCCGACTCTCCCTGAATTAGAATGCAGGGAAACTTCCAACTCAGATAGGCAGACACCACTGCCTCATGGACATCTCCACCACCTTGTCTGATAGGCATCTCAAACTTACCAAGGGCAAAACTGAAACACTGCTATTTCTCCTTTGGATCACACCTCTTCCCTAGCGTTCCCCATCTCAGTCCATGTGGCATCATTGACCCAGTTGCTAAAGCCCAAACCCAGAAATCATCCTTGAGTCCTCTCTTGTCTTCATCCTCCACATCTAGTTCGCTTGTAATCTTTCTGGTTCTAATCCAGTATATAATCAGGATCCAGTCACCTCTCAGTACTTCCACAGCATCGATTTTGCACTACTGTTGTTATCTCTCACCAAACTTTCTCAATAGCCTCCTTCCCAGGTCCCTGCTTCCACCCTCGCCTCCCCAGTCCATCCCTTACAGAACAAGCAGTCCTTTTACCACGTGAATCATACTCTATCGTTTCTCTGCTTCAAACCTGCATCGAGAATAAAGTCCAAGCTCCTCATCTTCGCCTTCAAGACTCTAAATCTAGGATTGACAAGCTATAGCCCTTAGCCCAAATATGCCTCTCTCTTTTCCTTGTTTTTGTAAACAAAATTTTCCTTGAACACCCCACACCCATGCATGATGCATGATCTGTGGCTGCTTCAGCAGCACAGGGCAGCCCTGAGTTGTTGCAACAGAGACTGTGTGACCCAAAGAACCTGAACTATTTACTCTCTGGTCCTTTTTAAGAAGTGCTTGCCATCCCCTGCTCTAAACCATTTGGCCCCTGCCTGCTTCTCCAGCCACGTCTCCCTGTGTTCTCTGCCTTGTCCACAATGTCCTAGTCACGCTGCCTGTGTCCTGCCCTGTGGTCTGTGCACTTGTAGCTCTTGCTCGATTTGTCCTCCCTCTAGATCTACACATGGATGCTTCCTCGTCATTTAGGTCACAACTCAAATGTCACCTCCTCAGAGGTTACTATTCCAGCTAAAGCGTCCCCATGCCAGTTATCCTCTACTAGAGTAACCTATTTTACCTTCTTTATAGTAGGTACCCGTCACCTTGGGGGGACACGAATATCTGTGTCTATGTCTTTATCTACATATCTACCCTATGACTGTAAGTATGAAAGAATGAATAATGATTTGTCTTCCCCACTAAAATGTAAGGACTTTGAAAGCAGAGACTGACTTACTTACCTCTATGTACCCACAACCTAGTACTGTGCCTGGCATGCCACAGAAGACACTCTCAGTATGTTTTTATTGACTAACTGAATTATTCTCCATGGCATAACCAATCATACCTTGTTTTGTTATGAAATTTCAGATGTTCATATATCAAATTCTTTTAATTTGGTTTGTACCTAAATATTTCACTGCTGGCCAAAATCTTTTCAATAGCTATGTGTTATCATTTTTGTTGTTTTAATTAATACCTGGCATTTATTGGGTAGTCTGCACTGGCTAAATACTTACATATTGTATCCTATTTTTATTCTTACAACATCCATGAGGGAGGTGTGGCTTTCTTACAATATCCATAAGGGAGGTGTTGCTATCTCCTTTTGGAGGTGAAGAAACTGCAGCACAGAGGTGCTTACTAACTTGCCCTGGGTTACACAGCTAAAAACTTATAGAGCCAGAATTTTAACCTATAGCTATGTGATTCTAAAACCCATGTTGTTACTGTTACCCCAAGCTAGGGTGAGTCTTTCTTCAATGCTGTTCCCCAATAATCAACAAATTTCCTTTTTTTTTTTTTGATACTGGAAATTCAACCCAGGGGTGTTCTACCTCTGAGCTATACTCCCAGTCCTTTTCTTTTTCTTTTTTTGAAACAGGGTCTCACTAAGTTGCTGAGGCTGGCCTCGAACCTGCAACCCTCCTGCTTCAGCTTCCCAAATACTGGGATTACAGAATGTGCCACCATGCCTGGCTAATAATCAACAAATCTTAGCCGGGCGTGGTGGTGCATGCTTGTAATCCCAGTACTTGGGAGGCTGAGACAGGAGTATCGCAGGTTCAAAGCCAGCCTCAGCAACTTAGTGAGGCTCTCAGTAACTTAGCAAGACCCTGTTTCCAAATAAGAAATAAAATAGGTCTGGGGTATAGCTCAGAGGTAGAAGACCCCTGGGTTCCACCCCCAGTATCCACCCCCCCCAAAAAAAATCAACAAATCTTGACTCATGGATGGATTAGCTTGTGCCATCCTGTCAGGCTGTAGGGGAAATTTGGCTATCTCTACATCATTCACCAAAGGCCCAGGGTTTCCATGATCTTCAGATTCCTTCTCAACCAGAGAGTTGACAGAGCAGACCATTTCAAGAAACCCCAAACATCTCCCCACCCTGATGTCTGGCCATTACTGACTAACTTGGGAGCGTATGAAGATTATCTGCTCTGAAAAGTTTCTTGTAAAAAGCTCAAAGCCTTGGGAAGGGTAGCACTTTATCAGAGATGAATTGACGGCAGAGTGGAGAAGAAAGGTGTTGAAGAGCTGGAAGCAGCATGCATCTATTTTATCCATCCTCAGCAAGGCAGAACAGTTAGTGATGGAGAGGATGTTCTCCCCAAATTAGGTAAACAATAGTAGACTACAAGAGGATCTGTATGGCATGACCTATTTTTTTGTACACATAGGAAGTTCAGAAGACTCTGTACCTATTCACATTGCATAAGTTTGAGTAGTGGTGTTAAGAGAGAATTTTTCTTTTCTATTTTTACTTTTATATATCTTCTGGATTTCCTTCAGGGCACACATTTTACATTTGTGTGTGGGGTGCTACTGGGAATTGAACCCAGGGGTAGTCTACCTCTGAGTTACACCCCCAGTTTTTTGTTGTTATTGTTTTGTTTTTTGATTTGAAACAGGGTCACACTAAATTACCATGCGCTGGCCTTGAATTTGCAATCCTCCTGTTTCAACCTCCTAAGTACTGGGATTATAGGCATGGGCCACCATACACGGTTTACATTTTGGAAGGTTTTGTTTTGTTTGTGGGTTTTTGTTTGTTTTATTTGCTTTTGCAGTACTGGGAATTGAACTGAGGGCCTCATGCATGGTAGGCAAGTGCTCTTCTGCCGAGCTACACCTCCAGCCCTTTTTTTTTTTCATTTTTAATAATACAGACACATACACAGAAGTACTTTCTAAACTTTTGTCCTTGTCCACTGGAAAGGAAATGTCTCCCAGCAACCTCTTTCTGTCCCTCTCCAGGCCACCACTACAGTATTTCTATAACTGGACTATTCTAGTAGCTGCCAAAGGGTCCCCTTCCTCAAAGCCCTCTTGACTCCAAAGTGTCCTACACAGAGCTGCAGCTGCCGGGTTAAAGCCTCGCTCTGACCATGCACCTGTGCAAGAAAGCCCCTGTCACAAGTCCAGGCACACTTCTCAGGCAGGGAGGTCAGCAATTCCGAAGGGCAGGTGTGTGAATGCTGGGGCAGAGCCAGGAAGCTCTCTGAGGACTGAGGACATCCTGGGTTATCCTTATGGGGTGGCAGCTTTACAAATAGCTCTCTGGCCTGCAGTCAGCTGGGCTATCCACACCACCTGGGGGCCCCAGAAGTGAGTTATAGGTCTAGAGAAGAACAGTCTTGGGAACACATAATGACAGTGAGCTTCCCTGGGTAGTTCCAAATGCCTTGAACCTGTTCAGCTCCTGGGTTTCTTTAGAAGAAGCAAAACAGTAATAGCAAAGGTAAACCAGGGCTGCCTAGGGGAAAGATCCTCCTCCCTCCTCCACTCGGTGCAGAGAGCCTCTGAGAGCTTGAATGACATTCTGGGAAAACACCGAGGGGCATTTATCTCACTTACACATTTTTCTTCCATTAGCCTAGAACACTTTCACTGGAGAAAGACAGTCTGCTTAGTGTGCAGGCAGCTTATTGAATCAGGCTGCAGCAGTCATATTAGTCTCCAGCAGCCGGGTCCATTTCAGTGGGTGCAGACTGGGAGGAATCCAGGATAATGAACTATCATTAAGTGGAAAAGAGCTTGTTGCAAAGTAGGATGGGCCCATGTTTGTAAACGAATGTGAAAAATATTTACATACATAAGAGTGGAAGTTGGTGTAACAAGTGCTTTTAGTGATAATGTTTAGTTAATTGTGCGTGTGGTTATCCATGTGTACTTTTCAGTATTTTCAAGTATTTTCTATAACCAGTGTGTGTTATTTTGAGGATTATGTAAGAACAATTATGCTTTTAAAGATTAAAAGTAATAAAAGGCACCAAAACAAATAAAAACTGTGACCTTGTGGTTAGTGAGTTCAATATACAATTTTCTTTTAAGCATGTTTAAAATTTTTATAAGTTAAAAACTATAATTCTAGCACTTTGACATAAACCTTATTAACGTTTTTAGTAATGTTTATATTTTTTCCTACTTCTATATTAACATAAGTTCATACTGCATTCAAAAAGCTTGCTAGTCAGGTATGGGATATCTATATATTTGCTAGGCTCTTCACAAACAGTATCAGTTTTAGCTTAATAGGCCTGTCTTTGTAAACTAAGCATACTTGGTATGAAATTGTTTTAAGGTCTTGTATCCCCAAAGTATATATATATTTTTTAATTTATATTCTTTTTATCAGTATGGGGGATTGAACCCAGGGGCATTCTACCTCCAAGCTCCACCCCCAGCCCTATTTTTTATTCTTTATTTTGAAACAGATCTCACTAAGTTGCAGAGGGCCTCACTAAGTAGCTGAGGCTGGCCACGAACCCGGATACTTGGTAAAGATTAGGTTACTGGGCTTTAACCAAACCATAAATAGTTCCTGGGTGTTAATTAATTAACTGATATTTGTATAACCTCAATCCTGGAATATATGAAGGCTCTCACTGAAGTCAAAAGACAGGTGGTCAGGTGGGTTTGGTGGGGCATACTCCCAGTTCTGGTGTTCTAATTTTAACAACACCTAATGAAGTAAAAATTTGGGAGCCTGGATACAAAGGAAAAAACCCAACAACTCTGTTTTTAAAGTCAAGTTTATTTAATATAATTTGTCTAGAGTAAAATTCACCTTTCTAGTATTTAGTTCTATGATTGTATGTGTATTTGTGTGTGTGTGTGTGTGTGTGTGTGTGTGTGTGTGTGTGTGTGGCACTGGGGATTGAACCTAGGGGCATTCTACCTCTGAGCTATACTCCCAGCCCTATTTTATTTTTTATTTTGAAACAGTCATTGAGGGCCTTGCTAATTGGCTGAGTCTGGCCTCGAACTTTCGATCCTCCTGTCGCAGCCTCCCAAGTACTGGAATTATAGATGTACACCACCATGCCTGGCTAGTTCTATGAATTTTGATAAATGCATACAGTTATGTAACTATCATCACAATCAAGGTATACCACAGCAATTTACCCATTTACTGGTTGAAGTGTATCTGAAGAACATTTTTTCCAGTTTTTGGAAATTATAGATTTTGTTTGTTTGTTTGTGCTAGGGATTGAACCCAGGGCCTAGTGCATAGTAACACATGCTCTATCACTGAGCTATAACCTTAACCCCTAGTTTTTGGCATTTGTGAATAAATCTATTATAACCATCCTATTACAGACTATTATATTAAAATAATTATTGTTTTTATACCTAAGTGGGAGATTGCTGGATCATGTGATTAGTGCACATTTAACTTAAGAAAAAACTGTGAAATGGTTTTCAAAAGTGACTGTACCATTTTGTATTTCCACCAGGAATGTATGAGAGTTGCAGATGCTTAATATTTTTGCCAGCATTTGTTGCTATTTTTAGTCATTCTAATAGACTTATACACCAGGCTCATGGTAATTCAAATGTATTTTATTTGCACTTCCCTCATAATTAATGATGTTGACATGTTTTCATGTACTTACTTCCCATACACATATCTTATTTTCTGAAGAGTCTGCTGAAATCTTCTGCTGATTTTTAAATTGTGATTTCTGCTATATTATTATTATTAATTATTATTATTATTATTATTATTATCTGGAAAGTTCTTTAATGTTCTGGAGCTAAGGATTTTATCAGATAAATGCTGTGCAAATATTTTATTCCATTCTGTGCTTGTCTTTTCATTCTCTTAACAGTATCTTTTAAAGAACAAATATTTTAATTTTGAAAATCTTTTTTCTTTTATGAATTATATTTTTGGTGTTATATCTAAGAAATCTTCATCTAACCTAAAGGCCATAAAGGTTTTCTCTTGGAAGTTTTATGTTTTACATTTAGATATATTTTTGTTAATTTTTGTTATGATGCCAGACATGGAGTAAGTTTCCCTTTTTTTTTTTTTTGTGGTACCGGGGATTGAACCCAGAGGTGTTTTACCTCTGAGCTACACCCCTAGCCCTATTTTTTATCCTTTTTTTTTTTTTTTGCGGTACCGGGGATTGAACCCAGGGGCGTTCTACCTCCGCGCTACACCCCTGGCCCTATTTTTTATACTTTATTTTGAAACTGGGTCTCACGAAGTTGCGGAGGGCCTCACTAAATAGAGAGATAGAGACATTTTATCCTTTATTTTGAAACCGTGTCTCAAGATGTTGCAGAGGGCCTCACTAAGTAGCTGAGGCTGGCCGCGAACCCGGATCCTTCCGGTCTCTGCCTCCCAAGTACTGGGATTACAAGCGTGCGCCACCACGCCCGGCCAAGTTTCCCTTTTTTACATTTGGATGTCTGGTAAAACCACTTTGAATGACCTGTACATATATTTATCAGGCAGTTAAGTATACATATATTTAATTTTAATATTTTTACCCATGAGACCCCAGTAATTCTTTTAATCATTCACTCAAGCATTTTTCAAGTTCCTGCTATAATCTAAAATACTACTTACAATGGTTTGAATATGGTCTGAGTATTCCTCGAGGGTCCATTGTGGTTAAATTTTGGTTCCCAGGGAGGTGCTGTTTGGGAGGTGATAGAACTTTTTGGGGGTGGGGCCTAGTAAGAAGTCCTTAGGTCATTTGGTGATTTGAAGTATAGTTCATGTGCAACCCCTTGGGTAGTTCTTGTGTGACCCCTTGAGCCCTTGCAACAGGATTGTTATAGAAGGATCGAGTCTGGCCCTGCTCATCCTCTCTCTGTTCCTGTTCAAGATGTGATCATTTGTTTCTATATGCAGTTCCACCACAATGTGCCCCATCCATTGTCCTCACCAGAAGCCAAATCAATGGGGCCTCTGATCTTGGACTTGGAAAAGCTCATGGTTTTCAAAAGGTTAAATAAACCTTTTTTTTTCTTTATAAGTTTGCTGCCTCAGATATTTCATTGTAGTGATGCACAGTTGACTAAAACAGTAATCAAGAATGACCACTGCTTTAAAGTGGTATAGAAGACATGTATGTCAGTAGTACATAACTATAAAATGATGTAGAAAGAAATAATCTGCATATCATCAGCCCATGCATAAAATGTAAATCACTTCATCACTCATGTCAAGATCCTATCAGAGTATTCAGGAAGAAGCTATAGAACACAAGAATGGAGATAATGGAGTAATTAACCCACCCCTTTGGACATGGTGAGGGACATGGCAGAAATACCAAGTTGGGATTATTGCTTATTTCATTGTGAATGGCAGATACCTGAAAATGTAAATAGGCATGTTGAGATGCTGGCGAGTTAGGGACAACATTGAACTTGGAAAAAACACATTTTGCAGGTTTAATCAAGTCACGGCAGCATTCTGGACCACAGTTTTCACATCTATAAAGTGAAGAACTTGGAAAAATAATGCAAAACTTTGGAAGTTTGATGCTGTGGCACTGAAACATGGAAGATTATAGTTGTATTATGTGAGTTGATAGATGCTAGACTGAAAGTCATTGAACTCATAGGCAAATATAATTTACTTGTGGTAAGGGAATAAAAAAGCATGTCTCTTAAGTTAAAATTAAGCCATATTATATACCATATTTTTGAAAGTTAAAGGGCATTCATGAGAAAATGAATCAGTGGACATTATTGATATTTTCAAAATTTTGTAACAAGACTTGTGGATAGTTTATTAGTATATTTCCCCCACATCAGTGACAACTCATTCTTACCCATTTTGTCCAGGGACATATTTATAAGACAAGAAGTAAAAGTCATTTTAAAAAGGGCCATATTTTTCAGGAAGATGAACTAAAAAAAAAAGAAGAGATGCAATTAAGGGATTGCCCTTAGTTGACATTTTTTATGTGTCACATGGAAAAGAATGAAACTGATTGTCAAACATCTCAGATTTATGAATGTCAACTCAATGGGAACAATTCTGTGTAATTTTTAAAGCTGGGTGTTTCAGGTAAGCCAAATTATATCCATAAGACAATGGGCAACCAAGGTTTCAGTATGGCAAAGGGCAGTGACTTGGGAGTCAAACTATACAACAAAGACAGTAGCTTGGATTCTAAAAAGCCTGTATAGCCAAAAAGAGTAAAACAAGATGGGAACATCAATTACCTCTAGTAGGATGTGGGTTCATTCTGAATGAAATGTGAATCAAAAATTATCCTCTTGTTATAAAAGTCATGGGGGTCTCCCAACTAGAAAACCACGAGCCAAATCCTGATTGCTGAATGCTAAGGAAGATACAATGAGCTGAAGGATTTATGTGAGGGGATATAAAGGCAGTCATGTGGTACCAGATTTTTAAAAAATGGCTTAATCTAGAAATAAGAAGTCTTGACACAGAATATGATCAGTTAGAAAAGTATTAACATTCTGAGGAA
This sequence comes from Glis glis, assembly GCA_004027185.1. Classification (NCBI taxonomy): domain Eukaryota; kingdom Metazoa; phylum Chordata; class Mammalia; order Rodentia; family Gliridae; genus Glis; species Glis glis. The sequence continues at coordinate 22,254 of PVJS01018515.1, read as the reverse complement.
AACAATGAATCTCATTACCCCAAACAGAGATTAAGAACGATAACTTGCATAATTTCATATATGCATTAGCCTAATGAGCTATTTGGGCTCAATCATCCATTGATTTAAAGGAATCAAATGTTCTCTGGATGATAATACAGAAGGGCTGTTTGCCATCGTGGTCTCAGGAAGCCAAGAGCCAAACAAACTCCCTTTCACATTCTACCAGATCATAAAAATTATAACTTTAATGTTGAGTTATGAGGAAGTTCATACTGTTGAAGCAGCAACAGTTCATCAAGTCCAAAATTTACATTTGGAGGAAACAGCTTTCTGCAGATTTCCATCCCCCATGCTAACCTCCCGACAACACAATCAGCTCCAAGGTGGTGCCTTCCCCTTGCAAATTTTTGATGTCCTGTTTATTTGCCAAGCATCCCTGTGCTAATCACCCTTTTCACCCCACTGAAATATGTAGATTGTTATAACAAGCACTCAAGTGAATCATCACAGTCTCACTCTGAACCTAAAATAATATCATATTTCAGGCAACTAACAACAAAAGTAAAATTGGAACAATGAGGCTACGTGAACTGTAGAAGTCATCAGATGTTAAGTTATTGTTGGTGGAATAATCACTCAACACTTACAAAAAGGTAACCTGAGGCATATTTAGACTATTGTGAAGTAATTGTGATTAGTGTAATTATGCTCACAATGAGTAGTCAAAAATTAAATGTTGAAATAAGTCCTTCTTGGAATCCCTTGCAGAATGCCTTGATGGTCCCGGCTGGGCAGGAGGAATGGGTGGATGAGCAGTGCTTGGTGGCAGTGGCTGCACAAAAGGAGATGGAACTCAATCCCAGGTGGGTCACACCACTGTGGCTCTGCTCAGCTATAACTGAACACACACCTGTCCAGAGAGCTGTCTCTACATACTTTCTTTTTCTAAAAAATGAAGTTTCTGAAAGCAGAGTATACTTCTTGAGTGTATTGTCATCCTTGGCCACTGCATGGAGTATGGATAATATAACAGATCCAGGTGTGCTCTTACCATCCTATTCCAGGTAATTCTATCCCTCAGTAGGCTACTTGTGGACCCAGAAAAGAGAAGGAAAAGACAGGGGGTCATGATGCAACCCAGTACAACATGGCTCAACTAAAGGAGACCCAAGGAGGGTTGGCATAACTTTTAGACCAACTGCAGATGGCTTCTCTGACCCTCTTTGAAGGGGAAAGTCATACAAGACTCCTAACTCCCAATCTGCACAAATCCAGTAAACATGATGAGTAGATTGCCTTTGTTCCCACTCAAGGGATAGCTAATAAGAATTTCAAGCTTTATTCGTTGACAGGGCAACACACACAGGCAAAGGCACTCCAGTTGTGAAAAATATTGAAATATTTATGCACCCCTTGGAAAAGAACTACTGCTTGAACCCCTGGAGTGCCACCAGCTCCCCTATTGGCCCTGGGTCCTCCACTAGGATCCCCCAAACCTCCATCCACTCTAGCAACTGCAGGGTGAATGCCTGACCCTGAAGGTCCTTGCTGCTGCGGTCTGCAGTGGCCATTCTGACCAACCAGTGCCTGGAGTACTGTGATGATTATTAAATATTTTGATTATCCTGGCTGTTGTCAGGCAATGGTGGTAAGTGACACTGGTGACCAAATCAGAGAGTTATAAAAGTGACCCAGTACAGGATGACAAAGGAGACAGATAGAGATGGAAGAGACAAACCCAAGCTTGCCTGGAAGTGGGGAGCCAGGGCCTCTTAGTTCTGAAGCATCTGGGGCTCACTTCAGGGAGACGGATTTTGCTTGGTCCTGAGTAGCATAGCAGTACGTATCTACCTCCTTTAGCAGAAGCTGGGAAGAACAGATCCCAGCTGAGAAGCAATAGGAACCCCAGAGGGGAAAAGTCCTATGTAAATATGCAAGAGGATTAAAAATAGAAACAGAAAATTAATCCAAACCACAAATGTATTTTCAGACTGCCAAGGTCCCGAACTCCTGTGTCTTACGCACCTCGATGTGAATGGCACCCTTACCAAAATAAGAGGGAATTTAGCTCACTGAGGAACATAAATGGGAGCTTGAGGGAACTGTTCCAGATGGGGTAATATAAAAATGCAGGAAGAGCATTTCATTCCTTTAAAGAGTAAATGCCACCAAAGGCCCCAATGCGGCACAGAATGTGCCTTCAGGGTGTGACATGAAATTGGGGCCTGGGATACAATTGTGTTTACAAATTTGGTCTCTGTTAGAACCAAAAAATGGAGAGGGAGCCTTAGACCAGACTTTGAAGCAAGTGGTTTATTGTGGCCACTTCTTCCATCCTCCCTTCCACTTCTCTTAGCTGTCCGGGGTCACGCTAACCCCTACTGAGGGGTGAATGCTTTGGACTCAGGGCGTTTCCTTTCATAGAGGAATTATGAGGTTCAACTTCTATGAAGGACCTGAGGAGTGACTCTCCACCACAGGCTTCTGGGCACCATCCTGTGGGATGGGAGAGGGACTTGGTGTTGGGGGTGTGGGCTCGTTGTAATTCATTTCTCCTGGGGTCAGGAGGAAGGGTTTCTCAGAGAGCAGACACTTCCTGCTTCAGGGGCGTGACGGTGGTCATCCATGCAGTCAGGAGAACTGTTCTGGTAGTGAAGCACCAGACAAGACACTTGATCGAATTTGAGCTGAGACATGTCTTCACTTCCCAAGCATGGCCCCTGGATGCTGGCTCATCACAGGGAGTGGAGCAGAGAAGCCCCAAAGGGCTAGGCTCCCAAAGGGGAGCCACCAAAGTCCTAGAGACACCAGGGAGGGGGACAATCAAGACAAAAGAGTTGCTACCCCATGATGGTAACAAAAAGCAGATCAGCTTTAACTTGGCTTCATGATTGACTTTAAATTCTCTACACATTGCCAGGCGCAGTGGTGCCTGCCTGCAATCCCAGTGCTTGGGGAAGCTGAGACAGAAGGATGGCAGGTTCAAGGTCAGCCTCAGCAACTTAGCAAGACCTTTAGCAACTTAGTGAAACCCTGTTTCAAAATGAAAAATAAAAAGGCTGGGGGTGTAGCTCAGAGGTAGAATGACCCTGGATTCAATCCCTGGTATCACCAAAAAGAAAGAAAAATCTCTCCAGATGACATATGCCCTTATTTATGGCACTGGGGGTGGGCTGTTTCCACTGTCAGAACCCGCCCACCCCTGCCCAGCAGTTTCCTGCACCACAGAGGGTTTTTGAGCACCCATCATTTTTTTCTTGAGAGTTAAAATCTGAGATGTTTTCTCAGAAAAAAACTAGCAAGATCCAACTTAGGCACAAAGACAGAGGTGGGATGGGGAACTTGGGTCTTCACATTCTGTGAGGACATCCTTCTACCAGGAGGGACGAGAGGCCGTGCCTCCTCTCAGGATTGCACTTGCCCAGTCTCTGGTGACTGCAGCATCAGGAGGCCCAGCCTGTGTCCTCCGGTTGCTAGGGTGATTTAAAAATAGCTTCTGCAGCCGGGGAGGGGGCAGGGAAAGAAGGGGAGATAAGTGGCCTTTTGCAGGAAAACTACAAGCAATGAATCCTGCTTTGGTGGAGGGGTCTCATGACTACCATGCTTCTTGCTGAAGGAAAGCTTTTTGTCTTGGGTCTGCTGTGGGCTCTTCCTGGAAGGCCCAGCTGCCTCCAGAGAAGGCACTCTTTAGACCAGCAGCCAGGGGAACACCGGCAGGCTCTGGGTGCTCAGGTTCCAGTGCCAGCTCTGCTAGGACAAAGGACGGGGCTTTGCGGAGAGGCCTGTCAGCACAGCTGTCCCCTTGGGAGGGGCCGCGCGAGCAGGGGAAGAGTCATGGGACTATGCTGGGCTCAGGGCCAGCAACACCCTCTTCAACTTTTTGCCTCAGGAATTCCCATTTTTGGTGTCACTGTAAACAGGCTGGTGACCTGTGTGGGGGTAATTCTAGTCCCAGGTAGATGCCACACTAACTTTAGGACATTTCCCCAGTTCACTGTGAGTGTCCGAGGCCAAGTGTTCTCAAAAGCTGACCAGCCTATTTTGAAAATTACAGGTAAGTGTCCCAACTGAAGTCTAAATCTCTCTCCATCTCTCCCTTCTCCACTTATGAGACTGTATCTCACCATTATCCGGCTTTGGGAGAAGTCAAAAGCAGCTCTTTATTTTAGGAAACGAGTCAAGACTCTTGAATTAAACTGTTTTCATTAAGCAGTTTTTGACCCCCTCAAAGGAACTGCCAAAATAAAGAAGGATAATTAAAAAATGTAAAAGTATTCACAGTAAAGTGAAAAGCAGGTTGCCAAAGAGTATGGATGTTATCTCAACTTTTAAAACTATGAAATACATGTATATAAATATATCATATTAAATATTAGACATATAATTATATGTGTATATCATTATACATATATGTATAATACAAACATGATTTCAGATTATTTCTGGATAGTTCAATTATAGCAATTTTTTCCTTTATACTTTTATTATATTTCAAATTCTCTGCAAGTGACATCTTATTGAAGAGTTTACTTTACAACATCCTAATGAGTTTAAAAAAAAAAAACTCATATTACCAGGTGAAAGCTGTGTGTTCTTACCTTAGGCATGTCCAGATGAAGGCAGGATAGTGGCCTGGTAGCAGAAGTGGCCTTCTCTTGCATCTAGAAACCCCCAGAGAATATAAAGCAAAGGCAATGCTCCTCAGAAGCAGGGGATGGACAAGATGACCTACCTCCTTGAGTCCTAAAGTCATATCACTGCTTTGAATTTAACTTGCCCAAAACCTTCCAGAAGGAGCTATTTAGAACCTTCCTAACCTTCTCCACGGTCTTGTCTTGTCATCAATCAAAATGTTCTTCCTCACCTTTAGCCCAAACCCTCCACACTGGGCTGTAAACATTCTTAATGTGCTCAGGAAGATTAAGGCTCCAGGGCCAGGGCATCCATCTGGAAGCCTCCAGGCACAGACACGGCCTTCCAGGGGCCTGGGGCGTGGCCTCACTGCTGTGTGACAGGAGGATGGCCATTCGATGCCTCCTGCCAAATCTATTTTCCAATTATACATGGCGACTCACACCAGGCTGACAAAATCACACTTTGGGTAGAGCCTAGTGCCTCCTTTCTGTATCTGAACTTCAGTTTCCTCTTCTGCAAAATGAGGAAGTTAAACTTGGTGAGCTCTAAGCCTCCTTCTGGCTCTAGGTTTTGACAAGAGTCTTTTGGAGGTGAACAATTGTACCTAGTGTTTTGTTGGCCACACCCCACCTGCCCTCTGAAATCTGTGAAGTCATGAACTGCAAATCTAAGATTCACGCTGCTATCATGTGGATGTTGAATGTCCCCCAAAGGTCTATGTGTTAAAGGTTTGGTCCCAGGTTGGCACTATTAGGAGATACTAGAACCTTTAAGAGGTGGGGCCTTATGGAAGGGTTTTAGGTCGTGAGAAGTGCGCACTCAAAGGGGACTGTGGAATCCCAGTTTCTTTCCCTCTCTTTTTGCCTTCTGGCTCATGATATAAGTGATTTGCTTTTCCACACACTCTTGCCATGATGTGCTGCCCTTGCCAGAGGTCCAAGGCAATGGGACCACTCCATCTTAGGCTGAAACCCCCAGGACTGTGAGCCAAAATAAATATTTTCTGTTTGTAAGTTAATTGCCTCAGGTTTTTTGTTATAGTAACAGGAAGTTTACACGCAGGCACGTGTTGGAGGCCCAAGGACTGAATCTAGCCCACAGAGATGTTTTGTTTGGTTTGGTCTTATAAGGGCACAGAATTTAAAAAGAAACACACACACACACACACACACACACACACACACACACACACACTGGATTTTCTTGGAAATCATAAAATCTGGCACTGGGATTCATATAAATAACCTGCTGGATCTGAGTGGTGGCTACCTTGGTGGTAAAGGTAAAGAGATGTGGTCTTGCCAGGTCTTTCACAGTCCCCATCATTGCCTACTATGTCTTGAGACTGAATGGTTGTTGCTCTTATTATTTTTCTTACATCATGTCTTTATTCATTCATGCTACTGTTCGGCCCTTGTAAGCATCTGAGTTTGCAACTTCTGATTACTTTGGAGGCAAAGATCACCTTTGGATCCTCTGTAATGCTTAGCTTAGTAAGAAGTCCCCCCAAAATGTTTGTTTCTAGCTACCTAAAATAAAGGGTTTGGTAGAAAGTCAATCAACCCCTATGTTAGGGGATTTACTGTGTTCCAAGGTGAATATCTCTTCTTCCCAATTATAGCAAAAGGATCTGCTCCTAAGAGTAAGCCCCTGGCTAGCACAGGCCCTTCTCTCATGCAGCTTTATTCCTGGTTTGTATTTCTTTGGATTGTGTCTAAAGAGGTTTAGCTTAGTCCTACTGCTCACCTAGAAGAGGACTTGGCAGATACCTCTATGAATGCAGAAGAGTGATTCTGGAATCCCTTTATAGGTCACTTCTGACACTCAGTTCAAAACACAAGAACAGACTTTTCGTGTGCTAGCCATCTGAAGGCAAAATCTTTGTCCTGCTTATTGACAATATGGGTTTGGGTAAGATGCCAATAAATATAGAGATAGCAGCTTCTAGAGAGATTCTGGAGAGTGGGAAGTCAGTGTATGCTTATCTCCTTATCTCTGCTCTCAGCAGTGCCTATTCATCGCTGAGTCTCGACTTCATCATTTCTATTCCCTTGATGATTTTACTTTTGGTCAAAGTGAAAACATGCTGTAGAGTAAGACAGGTACATCAAAGAGTAGGTCAAGAACAGTCAAGAACAGGCTCTTTGGAGAGTGAGAGGAGGTGCTAATTGGACAGGACCCTGGGATTACAGGTATAAATTGGAACTGTCCTGGGAAAATTGGTATTTAAAAATCAGATGTCTTTATTTTAAAAAAGCTTAGGGTAATGGTTTTCATTCATGGTAGGGTTGGATGCTTCACAGCAAGAACAGATTGAGTTACTTAAGCAAAAGAGGAGAGAAAGTGGTTACAGGCCATCTTAGCTTTCTGTTACTGTGATCAAATACCCGAGATAATTAACTTAAAAGGGGGAAAGGTTTATTTTGACTCGTGGTTTCCAAGGTTTCAGTCCACAGACACTTGGCTCTGTTATTTTGGGCCCGTGGTGGCACAGTACATCATGGTGGAGGCATGAGGTGGAGGTTCACTTCCCTCATGGTGGCCAGGATGTATAAAGAGAGAGAAAGGGACCAGGGTCCCAACATCCCTATTCAAGGGTAAGTCCCCAATGACTAAACTTCCTCTCACTAGGCTCTACCTCCTAAAGATTCCACCACCTCCCAAGAGCACTGCAGACTGGGGACCGAACTTCTAACACATGAGTCTTTGGGGGGACATTTCAAACCCAAACTGTAGCAATGGGAATATTCTAGTTATGGGGCTCACCCAAGAATTCTCAGATATCACTCATTTTCACAATCCCTGTTTTTACCGTTTGGGACTATAAACTTGGCTGTAAACATTTGTATTAAGAATTCAGCTTCCACTTACATTCTGAATCTAATCAGTTTCTGATCTCAATCTGTAGCTATCTATAAGAAAATCACAAGTAAATAGTATGTCCTGGATAGTGCCCCAGCTTCTTTGTCCAGGACAGCCTAGCCAGAGTCAATTCCATTTCCACATGAGGTTACTCAGCCATGAGAAGCAGCCGACTTGTCCTTACCTGGGTACTTCTTCATACCCTATGAAATGATATCTCTCATTGCCTCAAAGCCTCCATCTTGGTGGGCACCTTGCTTGGATCCTGAGACCAAAATATGAGAGTTTAATAAATGCTTCACTGCAGTAGTACACTACAGACCTGCCAGCCTTCTACCCAAGGTGTGGATTGTCTCAGATTCCTCCACCCCATGGCATGTTTAATCCAATTCTCACTTCCACTGGAGGCCCTATTGCGACTTCACTCTTACCATTAATTATTGTGTCAGTCATGATTTTAGGTGATTGTAAAGATTCCCTTCAGTATGGAGAATTTATACAAAGATGCACAAGATAGAGTAACAAGAGAAGTTGTCTCCTTAGCTGCCCAGTTACCCTGGGTCCACATGCTGCTAAGATTGAAAAGTGCAGTAAATTTGTTAGAGAACCAGAACAAAACCCGAGAACAACAGTTCTCGGATCATTTGGGTCACGACCTTAGCTTGAGAGATCTGACATAATACTTCCTAAAATAGAGTATTTGACTGAGTCAGGTGGCTACTCAAATGGAGCGCCTGTACTGAGTATTGATTCATGTCAACTCTCCCTGTGCTATTCAGCCTTCTTTATATTTAGTCAATCCATTGGCCCATCATTTGGGGTGAGGTCATCAGAGTTGTATCACTCAGTTCACTTGGCAAAGCCACAGCAGCTGATGCAAGAGAGAGGCTGTTTGAATCCCTTTTGCTAAAGGGCACCTGTGGGTGGGCTAGGCATGTATGGAGACTTTTTTTTTTTCTGGTGCTAGTGATTAAACCCAGGGCATTCTACCTCCGAGCTACATCCCTAACCCTTTTTACTTTATATTTTGAAACGGTCTCGCTACGTTGTCGAGGCTGGCCTCAAGCCTGCCATCCTCCTGTCCCAGTCTCCCAAGTACTAGAATTACATGTGTGCTACCATGCCCAGAGTATGGAGACTTCTTAATTCATGAATGAATCCCTTCAACCATTTCAGTACAATTATTCTCTGGAGACATTTTTATGAACGATTATAGATAAAATCCTGGTGGGGTTAATTTTTCAAAATATTGACTCCAATTTTGAGGCAGTGTGGAGTTCAGCCAATCGATTTTCAATATCTCTGACTGTTGCTGAGCAATTTATTGAGAACAAATGCAGGCATCAACACTAATGTCCTCAAACAGCTTTTATAAGTGACTTACACTGTGTAAGAGTATTCCCCAAAGCTTCTTTAACTTTTAAAGATGCCAAATAAAATGATTGCTAATTAAGTGCCTATAAATGTGGACTAGTATTCCCCAAACTGTGCCCTATAGAGAACTGCTTCTAAGAAATGTTAATAAGTGCCTCCCAGTATCTGGGAGACGGGAGGATCACAGGTTCAAGGCCAGCCTCAGAAACTTAGCAAGACCTCAGCAATTTAAGTGAGATCCTGTTTCAAATTAAAATTAAAATAGGGCTGGGTGTGTAGCTCAGAGGTAAAACACCCCTGGATTCAATCCCCAGTACCAAAATAAAAAAAGAAGGAAGGAAGGAAGGAAGGAAGGAAGGAAGGAAGGGAGGAAGGAAGGAAGGAAGGAAATGTTGATAGGTATACCATTTCAGGAAAAACCTGGTGTATGAGAAGTGGCAACCAAAGGCTGAAGGTACAGAGACACCAAAGAAAGAGGCAAACAAATCCAGGATTGCACAGAATGCAGTTTATTAAAGTCTTATGGATAGATGCACATCTTGTGTGACAGCAAGACCGGAAGTTCTCATACACTGAGGCAGGAGGAAGGGGCTTGTGAGCTAACCCAGGCAAAGGTGGAATGTAGCCAACTGGATTGCATCTGGACTTTCTCACAAGAAAACCAGTCGGTGGCCGGCACAAAACATTTCACTTGTCCCCAGTTCTTAGAGTCTCCATCAACAATTGGGAGCCTGAGAGCCTCGACTTGGAGAGGGCAATGGGCGAGCACTAAGCATCTATTACAGCCCGCACTTTGTGCCACGTGGACCCACTTGCTTTGTAAGTTAAGTTCTTGGAACAGCTCCTCCAGAATTCTGGTTGGTCATTTTTCTTAGGGGAAACTTACAAGAGAAAGGAAACGGGAGGAACTAGAGCCCCATGGCTGTGGCTCGTATGGAAGCTATAATTGATACTAATTGTCTCCCTCTTTGAATGACCCTTATTGAGGAACCCCCAAAGAACTTTTTTATTTGTGTGGGTGATAACTACTGAGACTGCATTAAAAATTAAAACTGAGGAAATTTAAAAATACTTCTTTTCCAAGATGGCAGTGAGGAATTCATTGTGTATTAACAGAAATAACACCTTAATATAATTATTATGAAATTGACTTTGACCTGATGTTCATGGAACCTGAAGATAATGTTGGAAAGTGTCAGATTGTTCCAGAATATGAAGGAGCATAATAAAGGACAAAGCTTGCTAAGTGACTCTTACTTGCCTTGGTTTATAAGACTGGATTCTTAAAAGATGGAAGGAAATGTGCTAACATTTTGGTAAAATCTGTTCTACTTTAATGGGATTGTTGTCTGGATTTACTAATTAATTTCTTTGCTTACAATATGAAGGGTTATTCTCTACTTGCTTTGTAATCTGCCTACAAAGATTCCCTATGTTAACTTTGTTCTAGCTTTGATTAGTCAAGAAAAAAGAATCACATCTATGAATGAATCTATGTTTTTAACACTATGTAACTTTCTATGGTTTAAAATTTTTTATTGCTATTTTGATTAAAGAGATAACTAAATATCATTTTCAGGCACCCATAAACCCTTCTTAGCCAAATGTCCAAATCTACTCTGACAACATTTTGATTTTTGCCTCCTCAAAATCAGGTCCAAATATAGAAATATATGAAGGGGAGAATGATTCAGGATATCTTGTACATCAAAATCTATTTTCAGATTTCCCAGAGGTGCCCTTGCAAAATCACAAAGATTTGTTCTTTCACCTTCTGAAAAGAGAGGTGGTAGAAATAATTAGGGTTTTTTGATATGTTACTATTATAAAGTTTCATGGGAAAAGTTGTCAAATCAGAAGACACAGTTAAATTTGGATAGGTAAAATATTTTATTAATATAGAGATTTAGGAAATTATATAATTCTTTTTTTTGCGGTACTGGGGATTGAACCCAGGGACACTCTACCTCCAGGATACACCCCCACCCCTATTTTTTATTCTTTATTTTGAAACCAGGTCTCACTAAGTTGTGGAGGGCCTCACTAAGTAGCTGAGGCTGGCCGCGAACCCGGATCCTTCGGTCTCAGCCTCCCAAGTACTGGGATTACAAGCATGCGCCACCATGCCCGGCTGGAAATGATATAATTCATGGGAAGTCCCTAGATACTTGTTAGTGCCCTCATTTTCCATACATTTTAACTTCAGAAGAAATACTACCTAACTCTGTTGAGTTTTTCCATATTTCTGAGAATCTGTATGGTGCTTTGCCTGATGCTATTAGACAACAATAGTAATGTTAGTCATAATTTCAGTTATTCGAAATGTCAACCTGTTCATAGGTTTAATTCTTTCATTTGAAGCTAATATATTCCACAGCACTGATTTTTAACTGAGCATGCCCATCAGACTTTTATGTAACTATGGAGTTACATAAAAAATAGATCTATGCTAGATTTATCGAATTTCTTTATGCTCTTGGTATAACTCCTAGTATATGCTTGCTATAATCTTGACATATTACTACATTAGGTCTTGGAATTATCTTATATCTGAAGGTTTTTCCTTTATAAAATTATGTTCATCCATTTTTATAAATCAGATGTAACATTCACTGACTTCTCTGAAAATAGGCTAATCATTATTCTTAGAGACATGTTGTCTAAAAACTTGTCTTGGAATGGCTTTATCATCTTGTTATGCATGCCACAGAAGCAAACAAATTGTAATTGCCGGCTACAATATCCTTATTATGAAGTCCCATCAGACCTTCACATTTTGAAAATTATCAATAATAAATTAACCACAGCCATTTTCCCTATCATCTAGCATAGCTTTTGTTTGCTCTGATGCTTGCCTGAAGGTTCTGCTATCAGGCAAGCTACAGGCCTGAGTTTATGTCTTCAACAAAGATGAACCATCTTCCAACCCCACAGAAAAGGACTGTACTAGGTACTTCAAACTATTGACACTCCAAAGAACAGACTTTTGGATACAGACCTCTGAGGCATCACTTAGACAACTTTCAGGCTGTTCCAGCACGTTGAATTAGAATTTCCAGGACTCTTTTCAGTTAGAAAGCTTACAGGTTCATGAGACTGCCAAGTCAAGACACAGAGGAACAAGTGTTAACTACACTAGGTTGAATGAACTAATAAGGAAAGGTTATTGTGGTTAATGGCTTAGATTATTGCTGATGTTTACATGGCCTGTTTTTCAAACTTCAAAGCAAGCATGCCCGGTGTGATGACACACGCCTGTAATCCCAGTACCTGGGAGGCTGAGACTGGAGGATCAGAGATTTGAGGCCAGTCTCAGAAATTTAGTGAGATCCTGTTTCAAAATTTAAAAAATTAATAAATAATTTTTAAAGGCTGGGGCCATCTCTCAGAGGTAGAATGCCCTGGGTTCAATCCCCAGTATCAAAACGAAACAAACAAAAAGCAAGCAAGCACTTTCCTTTCCTTTGAAACTTTCTGTAACCCATAATAATTGAATAGACTCTGCTTTTATGTATTGAAAGGTAACATTTTAAAATATCTGATTCTAACCCATCCCCCTAAAATCAGAAACTCTTATTAAATCTTCTTACTTTTCATAGTTATTTGCCTAAGTTCTGTAAAGATCTGTCTTTTATTGAAATCAGAATGTAATTGGGAAAATACAACCAAGGCCTTGTCTGAAATGTCAGATTTGAGAATGATTTCACTTGATGGAACTTAGGAGACCAATGCTTACAAGGTCTTCCCAGGGAAGTTGGATTGGGAACTGGTTCTCAGGGACCCACCTCATGGGGGTGAAGGCTGGACTGAGGCAGAAGGATTCACTGCAAGGTGACAGACTCGTAGTGACTGTTGGTTCCTTCATAGCTGTTGCCCAGAGACCACAGGTCTTCTCATGGGCAGCCTTGGTCTCCTCATGATGTGGCAGCTGCAATCACCTAGATTCATTCAGAGGACAGAGAGTGAGCACGGAGGAAGTCCCAGTCCTTTTTATGACCCTAGTGTCACTCTGTCTTATTCTATTTGTTGGAAATGAATCACTAAGTCCAGCCCACTCTCAAGGAGAGGGGAATTAAACTCCATCTCTTCCTTTTTTTTTTTTCTTCTGTGATACTGGGGATTGAACCCAGGGACATTATACCTCTGAGCTATACCCCAAGCTCTATTTTAGTTTTTATTTTGAAATAGGATCTCATTAAGTTGCGGAGGACCTCACTAAGTTGCTGAGGCTGGCCATAAACCTACAATCCTCCTGTCACAGCCTCCCAACTACTGGGTTTACAAGCGTGCACCACCACAACTGGCTAAGATCCACCTTTTGAAAAAAAAGACTATCAAAGAATTTTATACCTATAGCCTCCCACAACCTGCTTCCAACACCTGGTCCCTTTCCATCATTCCAGGCACTTTTCTCATCCCTGGGCAACTGTATGATTTAATGGATGGAACAGTCTTTGTCAACAAATGCAAGAAAATAAAGTAGGTTACATTTGTGTACTATTGTAGAGGTATGAGAAGTGCCAGGGAAAGGAAAGGAAATCCAACTGGAATGATCCATGGGAACTTCATGAAGGAAGTACCATTTGATATGTCTTGAAAAATGATGGGATTTCAAGGGCATAAGATTGGAAGCAAGAGGGAGGGAGCAGCCCTACAGGTGAATCTACATTCACAGAGGCAGGAGAAAGCCTGCGTTGGTCTAGGGGACAGAAAACAATACAGTGTCACTACAATCAACTAAAATAAAATAATGAATGCTTAACTTTATTTATTTATTTATTTATTTATTTATTTATTTATTTGCAGTACCGGGGATTGAACCCAAGGGCATTCTACCTCCGCGCTACACCCCCGGCCCTATTTTTTATACTTTATTTTGAAACCGTGTCTCACGAAGTTGCGGAGGGCCTCACTAAGGAGAGAGAGAGAGAGAGAGAGAGAGAGCTGAGGCTGGCCGCGAACCTGGATCCTCCGGTCTCCGCCTCCCAAAGTACTGGGATTACAAGCATGCACCACCATGCCCGGCTTCAATGCTTAACTTTAAACAAGAGAATGGTGTAGGTTTATGTACCATGGAAATTTCTCAGGAGAGAAGGCCATTTAGGGTTGGATGATGGGAAACCTTGGTTGTCAGAGTCAGGATATTTGAAATCCAGGAAAGGTTTCTGAATGGAAGGTTGGTTCAATTAAATCTGTGCTTTAGAAAGGACAGCCTGACGATCATGTGAAGATCGTGTCAGAGGAGAGGGTAGAAGTAGGATGGCCAGGTGAGGGGCTACTGAGATGGACAAGTGTCCTGTCCACCCAAAGTGCAGCTCAGAGGTGCTCCATGCTAGCCACACACTGGAGTCACCTAGGGTGTCCCTTAAAGCACACTGGCTCTGCCCCTCCCAGGTTCCTATTTCACTGTTCAGAAGAGGGCTCAGGCATACCACATGATCATGATCTCAATTTGCAGCCAAAGTTGAGAAGATCATGACCAAGAAAGAAAATTAGGGTGATGTCTTCTCAGCTCCAGGAAAATTTTTGAGCTATTGCCTCTTCTTGCCCTTTTTTCTGAATTATTCTTCTACTTCCTTGGGTCCTCGTTCTTCAGTTCTTTGTGGTTTTATTATTTCTAGTAGCACCCCTATTTTGTTTGACTATTCTATTCCCCCAAAGTGTTTCAGGTTCTCAAATGCTTTTATTCTCCCATGAACCAGTAACCTTCCATTTTTTTCAGGGAAGCTGATGTCATCCAGATATATTAAGAGGAAAACAATCTGATTAGATTAATTCCTACTATGATGTGAATGACTGATGACCCAATAACTCCACTTAAGAGTATTTTATTTTTTTTAATTTTTCTAACCTATTTTAAAAATAATTTTATGCCTACAGAAAAATTACAACACACACACATGCACACAAAAATTTCCTATGTACATTTTTGTATTAGCATTTTTGCCACTGACCAAAACACCTGACCAGCACAAGTTAGAGGAAGAAAGATTTATTTGGAGCTTATAACTTAGAGGTCATTTTTTGACTGACTGGATCCTAAGCAGGAACCACAGCTGTAGGTCCTCAGGGCATGTGGTCAGAAGGAGAGAGAGAGAGAGAGAGAGAGAGAGAGACAGAGAGAGACAGAGAGAGACAGAGAGAGGAAAGTGTGAGGGACCAATACAGTCCCCAAGGTCACATCCCGTCCCCAGGGACCCACCTCCAGTCATGCCCTGCCTGTAAACCCGGCTGCATAGTTAACACATGAGTTTTGGGTGACATTTTAAATCCAAACTATAACATTCCACTCCTGGTCCCCAAAGACTCATGGCCATCTCATAATGGAAGATGCATTAGTCCATCTCTAAGAGTCTCCCAAAGCATAAAATACATCTCTTTTATTCTTTCTCTCTTCTCTCTTCTCTCTCTCTCTCTCTCTCTCTCTCTCTCTCTCCCTCTCTCTCTCTCTCTCTCTCTTTTTCTCTGAACCATTCAGGAGTAAGTTACAATAGGATCCCCAAATACTTCAGCATGCATCTCCTAAGAACAAGGATGGTCAGCTACAGCTGCAGCTACAGAGCTACAATCTGCAGCTACACACCACAATCAGTATGTCAACCTTGACACAATACTACTCTGTACAAACTCCACTCAATTTGTGCCGCTTATCCCAATAATATCTTTTATAGAAACATAGCAACAAAATCTTTCTTTACCCCTTTCCTTTCTGGTCCTGGATGCAATGCATGATCACACACTGCGCTCATTTGTTATGCCTCTTTAATCTCTTTCAGTCTGCAATGGTTCCCCAGCCTTCACTTGTTTTCCACATTCTTGGTGTTCTTCAAGAGCACAGGCTAAATGTTTTGCAGACAGTCCTTCAGGTAGGGTTTTTCTGGTGTTTCCTCTTTAGACCAGGTTACACATGTTTGGCAGGACAGCTCTGAAGTGATGCAAAGTTCTCAGCATCCTATCAGGTGGCAGAGTGTGCACTTGACCCAAATGGTGCTGTTGGCTCCTATGGCTTGATGAACATGGTTTCTGCCAGGTTTCTCTGGGTAACAAGCATTTTGTTAGTAATTGGTAAGGATTTTGTAGGACTATACTGTGAGACCATATAACTGTTTTGTTCTTCATCAAACTTTCACTCATTTATTCTAGTGTCCATTGATGATCCTGACTGAACCTATTACTATGATGGTTGCCAAATAGTGGATTCCTAACTTTGTTTTTTTTTTCTATACCTATTAGTTGGCTGTTTACTATAAAGGGGAAACTTTTCTTCTCCTCAGTTTACCTATTTATTTATTTTGGTACTGGGGCTTGAACCCAGGGGCATTCTACCTCTGACCTACACCCCTAGCCTTTTAATTTTTTATTTTGAAACAAGGTTTTGCTAAGTTGTTGAGGCTGGCCTCAAACCTGTGATCCTCCTGTCTCAGCCTCCCAAGTACTAGGATTATAGGCATGGGCCACCATGCTCAGCAATCTATTTATTTGTATAAATACGGACTCATGAATTCCGATTATATTCAATAGTGTTTAGTAAATTAGTACCATTATTTTGATGCCCAAGTTGGCTCATATTTACCTGTGAACAATCCCTTCAAGCTGGCTAGGATATTTGACTTTAAAAACAGGTTGATTTTCAAACCAGGCGTAGTGGTGCATGCCTGTAATCCCAGTACTTGGGAGACACAGACAGGAGGATCACAGGTTTGAGACTAACCTTAGTAACTTAGACAGACTTTCAGCAACCTAGTGAGACGCTGTTTCAAAATAAAAAATAAAATAAGGCTGGGGATGTAGCTAGAACACCCCTAGGTTCAATTCCTAGTACCACCATAAATAAATAAAATAGAGTTGGGGGTATAGCTCAGATATAGAATGCCCCTGGGTTCAATCCCCAGTATCAAAAAAAAGTTGATTTTCCATTCAAATATGTCTCCAAATACTACAAGTAAGGACTCAAGAGAAAATTAAGTGGAAAGTTGGAAAGTTCCAGCAGCGTGCCAGGAGGTGATGGGGACAGAGTAGTCTTTACTGGATCAGTGCTCCCTAAACTGTCCCAACTTTTCACAGCTTCTTCCTCCTTCCCTGCCCTCTGATGGATTAAATGCTAGAGCTTGGAGGGGCCTTAGATATCATCAGGTTCATGTCTCCCAAACCTTGGTTTATACTGAAGTCTGGGTAACTGCAACCCCTGGAGAATTGGTTTAGCAGAACAGATGACTTCCCCAACCCTAGAGATCCTAATTCAAAGGGTGGGGTAGGCCTTTTATGAATTTATAAAGCCCGTCAGCTGACTCCTGTGTTCAGCCAACACCCACCCCACTCTTGTATGTGTACACACACACACACACACACACACACACACACAACCTTCCTTTTATGGATGAGGAGCCAGCAATCAGGAGAGGGAAAGCCACCTGCCCTCAGTCACGCTATTACTGCTAGAGCTGGGAGGCCTCCTGTCTGGTCAACATCTGCTACTTTTCCTGCATTCTGCTACCACCTTCCTGTTCTTTGAGAGGTCTGAAGGTTGGGCTCGTTACAACCATTCTCACAGCAGTAAGAACCAGGAATTTACCTACAGGACAAACAATGTTTAAGTCCGGTATTTGAAAACTGGGATCTATCTCTGCTTATGCACTTGACATATACTTGCAAAGTAGTTAATGTTAAGCTGATTCCCCAGAGTTTCATCTTTATAAATTGAAAATAATAATGCCCACTTCAAAAGTTGTTATAAGCATTAATTTTATTTTTATTTGTTTATTTTTTATGCTATTGGGGATTGAACCCTCTGAGCTACATCCCCAGCCCTATTTTATTTTTTATTTGGAAACAGGATCTCACTAAGTTAGTTGCAGAGGGTCCCACTAAGTTGCTGATGCTGGTCATGAACCTGTGATCCTCCAGTCTCAACCTCCCAAGTACTGGGATTACAAGCATGCACCACCATGACCAGCCTGAGCATTACTTTTAAAGATGCCATAATGGAGGGCCTGGCATTTTAGCTAGCTAAATATGCACTTACAGCCTGGCATGGTGGTACACACCTGTAATCCTGCTACTTGGCAGGCTGAGACAAGAGGATCACAGGTTCGCAGCCTCAGCAACTTAGTGACACCCTGTTTCAAAATAAAAAACAATAAAAAGGGATGGGGGTGTAACTCAGAGATAGAACACCCCTGGATTTTATCCTGAGTACCAGATAAAAACAAACAAAAAACATGCACTTTTACTCCCTCTGCCCCCAAACACACATATAACCCTTAATGTCACTTAAGGAAGCACTTTCTATTACCACTTCTCTCTCCTTTACCTCTTGACAGAATAAAAGCCCTATGCCCTTTGTCAAATAGAGAAATATGACTACAAGATAAATGGATGCCACTGCATTGTACACACCTATTGAGCTATTGTTCCACCTCATCCCCAGGCCAAATGAAAACTAACTTTTAAACATGCAAATTGGATAATCCAGGATTTCCACCCAATAACAGTTCAGCTACACTGCCTTCCCAGACTAGAAACCACTCAATATTTTAAACTTTGTGGCACTGCAGCAAAGAGTATCCATGGATGCTCAAGAATGTGGGTAACTTATGCAGAGCAGCACACTCAAGTAGTCCCCAGCTCATTTGCTCATTTCCTTGTCAGTAGACAGCTCATTTATTGAGTTTTAGCTCCTTCTTAATATCTTCCATTCATTCTCTTCCTTAAGGGAATCTGCTGGGCAGGGCAGTATCAGGAGACTAAGCTTCCTGAGCACCTAGGGGGACTCCATTTCTCTACCCTTCCTCTGTCATGCAACTTGCTGGGCCTTGGCCTCCCCAGGAGGCCAACTCATGAGAGTAGGAGAAGCTAAGCAGTGGTCTGGAGTGGGAGCAGCCAGGCCTCAGAGACAGAGGCAGTGACTCATAAGTCTGTATTGTCCTGGACTAAGCTACCTCCTGCCCATGGAGAAATGCAGCGTGACTCCTATGTTTTTGAGTAACTTTAGCAAAGGAGCTTAGCATTGCTGCTGATTAAAAACGTATCTGCATTCAGTTTAGGAGTGCATTAAACAATCACAAAACTCGGCGATAAAAGAGTTTGTATGGTTTTAAAATAAGTCCACAAATTCTTTGAAATGCCTCCCTTCAATGCAGTCTAATCTAGAGTGTGGATTATTCTGAGTGATTCACTTCTAATCAGTAGAATGTAGTAGAAATGATGGAGAGTTAGAAAAGACACTGTACTTCTGCCTTGCTCTCTCTTTAGGATCACATACTCTTCAGGAAGCCAGCTTCCATGTCATGGGGACACTCAAACAGCCCTAGGGAGAGGCCATGTAGCAAGGCACTGAGGCCTCTTTCCCAGAGTCACCTGAGTGAGCCATATTGGAAGCAGATCCTCCAGCCCCAGTCAAGCCACGGGATGGCCCCAGCCTCATGAGAGACCCAGCTAAGCCACCCCTAAATTCCTGACAACGAACATGGGGAGATAATAGAAACTGTTTAAGATGCTAAGTTGTGTGGTAGTTTGTTACACAACAATAGACAGCTGATCAATTATTTCCATAGCAGCCATGACAACAGGTGGTGCAGGCTCAGCTTGCACACCCCCACCCTCTGACAGAGCTCCCTTCCTCAGAGGGCCACCCAGTCTGCCACTTGATCCCTTGCAACCAAGTGCTGCTCCCAGAGGCTAGTTTGGGCCTCCTGTAACTCCCATCCTGGGTCAAGGTGTGCCTTGTGAAGCAGAGCTGAGCCTTCTCCTCTTCCATGTGACTGCCCCTTAGAAATGTGAAGTTAGTGATCATGCCGGCCTGCCATGTTCTCTTCCACTGGCTAAGGGGCAGAGGAGGGGAGGAAGCACATCTTAAAGGGCTCTGGAAAAACCCAACTGCTTTATTCTCTCTTCTATACTCTCACAACACATAGTCACCAAAATGTGTGTTGTCTTTCCACACACACCAAATAACTCTCCAGTTCTCTGTAGACCCCAAATGATCCCTCCCCTTCCCCTTCCTCCTCCTCCTCCTCCCTCTCTTTTTCTCTCCCCTCCTCTTTTTCTTTGTGTGTGTGTGTGTGTGTGTGTGTGTGTGTGTGTGTGTGTGTTACTGGGGATTGAACCCAGGGTGTCTACTGAGTTATATCCCTGGACCATTTTATATATTTATATTTTTTTATTTTGAAACAGGGTCTTGTTAAGTTACTCAGACTGCCTCCAACTTGGTATCCTCCTGTCTCAGCCTCCCAAGTACTGGGATTACAGGCGTGTACCACCACACCCAGCTGAATATCTATTTCTTCTTATATCACAATACCATAGTCTGCAATTAGGTCGCAGTTCTTTATGCACCTGGACAAGGGGGGACTGGATTCTGAGAGGCCTCAAGACATGGGTAGTACCTGTCCCAAACCATTAGATAACAATAACAGCAGCAGTAACTGTTCTGATAATTAGCACTACTGTCCCCCTTCAGCTGTGTGCCAGGTCCTGGTCAATGTGCTTTGTATGCATTGAGACATTTAATCCTCCCAACATCTCACAATCATTGCCACTGTTGACAGTTGAGAACACTGTAGTGCAAAAAGGCTGCAACTTGCCAAGCTCACACAGCCAGGAAGCGGCAGAGTAGGATTTAAAGCTTGGCTGGCTTCAGAATCCAAACTCCTAACTATAGATCCATACTGCCATCCCTCCTGGGTCTAGCATATCCTAGAGCTGTATGGAGAGCGTTTATAGAAACAAAAATAGCTACCATTTCTTGAGCAGCTGCTTTGTGTCAGCATCAGGGCCGAGTGCTTCACATGCACTAGAAAAGTTAATGCCCACAGCCAGTGGAACTATTCATTTGACATTTATTTATCCAGCACAGACACTTTGCTGATCTCTATGGGGACACAGCAGTGACTCAGGCTTGGGTCCTGCCCCCAAGAATTTTTCAGTCCTAGAGAAATAAACTATGTACATAAATCACTATACTTCAAGGCAGACAGCAAGAGTTGACTTCCAAGAGAAGAATAGAGCAGTGTGTGGTCTGAATGTACCTTCTCCAAATTCATATGTTGAAATCCTAACTCCAAGGTGATGGTATGAGGATGTGAGGTGTTCAGGGGGTGACTAGGTCATGAGAGTAGACCCCTCATGAATGAGATTAGTGCCTGTATAAAATATGCCCAAGGGAACTTTTTTCCTGCTTCTACATGTGCAAATGCAGCAAAAAGTTGCCATCCATGATCCAGAAAGCTGACCCGACCCTCATCACCAGGCTCTGAATCTGCAGGTGCCTTGATCTTGGACTTTTCAACCTTCAGAACTGTGAAAAATACATTTCTATTGTTTATAAGTGATCCAGTCTGTGGCATTTTGTTATAGCAGCCCAAACAGTAATACACAGGAGAGAGGGACACGGGTGGCCCTTGAGCAGACTTCTGGAATACACAGCATTTGAGCTGGTTCTTGAAGGATGCTGTGGTTGGGAAGGAAGAGATGGGAAAGGGGCATTCTTGGAAGAGAGGCAGTACAAGAGTTAAACTGAGAATAAGGAGGCTTCACTTTGAATGCAGAGCAATGGAATAGGAAGGTGGAAACAACATACTGGGTGTTTTTAGTCTAATTTCCATGTCTCAGATGTGATTTTATAAGGACCATGGTCTTGAGGCTGCCATTTGTTTGTGATTTCAGTGAATCGTCCCAGGCTGGAAAGACGAAGACCCTGTGGGGCCTTTATCTGTAGCAAATGAAAACTGTCAGGCCCTCAGAGCCCCCAGGACACTCATTCATCATGGAGAGAAATATTGATATTAATAAACTCTTCTGCCTGGTACAATTTCTTGTCATCAACCCTCACCACCAGTTTCCATTTGGAGAATAAAACTGGCAGCAAATAGAGCTTCACGCTTCTTGCAGACCTGTTGATAAACACACATAAATACTCAGGGCAACCGTTTCACACCTAATACATGGGAGATAAAGGCATCAACTGCACAGTGGGAGACTTGAGAACTACTTCCCTGGAATTCCCTCTCCCCTGGGCCTGGTTGACTGTACTGGGCACAATTATGACCCTACCTGCTTCCAACATGTTACATACTATATTCACTGGAGGCAAAGCCATGACTCTTGGTGCCCAGATGGGGGAAGCTCTCTCCAACAGCTGGGGCATGCTTCTTGAAACCTGTCTGTTTTGAGATCTTAGGGAAGAGGCAAATTCAGATTTATGAGGCCTGAAGCTTGCACAGTTTGAAGACCCTTTATAAGAAAAAGAATACCAAATTATGAATACAAGGTGAGCATTGAAAGTCACTATTTATTTAGAATGATTAAAGAAATCACAATACATTTTAAATCTTTTTTTTTTTTTTTTTTGCAGTACCGGATATTGAACCCAGGGGCATTCTACCTCCGGGCTACACCCTCAGC
>PVJS01018514.1:13339-34893 GCA_004027185.1 Glis glis | reverse complement strand
AGGAGGAGGAGGAGGAGGAGGAGGAGAAGGAGAAATCTTTCTACACAAATAATCAGCTAAAGATGCAAGAATGAAATGTTATTGCCATCATAGAATAAAATGTATAGTATCACAGATTTAGTTGTGGCTTCAGGGTTGGGAACCAAGGAGAAACTCTTTTATCGGCAATTAAAGCCATACTGGGCAAGAGGCCACTTTCTCCTGGCTCCCAGTTCCACACCTGACATGGAGACACCGTGGAAGATATGCTGTTTGCTGAGCCCTAGAAGTTGCACTGTTCCACTTGAAGCCTGCTTCCTTGATTAATGCATAGGGCTCATCACTGAAGAGCAGCAAAACATATATTATGCTTTCTCGATTCTAAATATATGTGCTTTTAATCTCTGTATTCAGTCTATGTAATAGCCTGCCAGGGAAGAAAATCAAATTATATACTGTACACATAAACCTCAAAAAGTACTGATTACTGATTAGAGAAAGAAGAAAGAGTAGGAGAGCATTGCAGAGTGCACCATGGAAAGGCACAGATCTGAATTGTTAAGAACTTATTACCATACTGCTGCTCTCAGGGAAATGAAACACATGAATATATATATTAATTAAAGCATGAAGTATTTAAGCAGAGTCTACAAAGTTCTTAGTCAGCACCTTTTAAAAATCTTTTATTTTTGTTGAAACCAAATGTAAAGTGACTTATTGGGCTGGAAATTTATGATTTGCAAGGCTGTATAAATTGATCACTTAGGGGTAATTGCTTCAAGTAGAGACATATTTGTATTTGATAAGGAAAGTGAGGGTTTGGGAAGAAGTTCATTTTCTTTATAAGAAACTAAGATGCTTATCAACCAATGAAAGAAATGTAAACCTACGACCTGAAGCTCTGTTTCTGGAATGAGACATTGGAGGAGCTGCACTGTGGCTGGAGATGAAGGGAAGAAAATGTAGGTATCACGTAACTTTAGATGCAACTTAAATGACTATGCTAGCACAAATTATCTCACTTTTGCTGATCACATAGCTTTCTTTTTTGAAAAATATAGTTCATCTGGGATTAAACACAGTTCTTCTGTGGACCTAAATTATGCTCCTAATTTCTTACTTATTGGAGCTGAATCAAAGCATAGCCCAGCCTTTGTCTTTTGTAATAAAATATAGAAAACATCCGTGGCTTGAGGGATTCATCTCATCAAAAAGATCCTCCTTCTAAATAGAAAAATGCATTGCTATCTATATAAGTATTTTAAAAGATTAAAGATGAAAGAGTTTGGACATTTGGAAGAATCTCATGAGTCCAAGTGATTTAGCATCCTCTTGTTAGTCTGGAAGTATGGTTTTGTGGGGCCGTTAAGTGGGCATGCGGTGTTGTCCTTCTCCTTATTGCTGTGTATACTGCAGGAACCCATTTGTCTCAGGACACTAAACAGAGCCTCAGGACTGAGAGATTGAACATCTGGAGGAGAAAGGGTCCTTGCTTGAGAATTGCTTGCTTTCTGGGTAGATGCCACTCAAAGAAAAAATACAAGAATGGGGAGAGAGCCGGAGGTCAAGCTAACTGCACCAGTGCATGCAGTGTGTTAAGCAAATTCCAAAAGATTCTCAGGATATTTTAATCTTTAATCTGTTGGTTCATCCATTCTGATACCACATGCACATGCTCCAAAAGTTCTAGGAAACTCAGTGCTGTTTCAAGTAGATTATTGGCCCAATTCGTCTTTCAGTTCCAATCCCAGGAGATCAGCAGGGTGAGCTCTTTCCAGATTGTGCCCCTCTCAGGAGGCCAGGCACCATTGAGCCCAGAGACCCTTGCGTGTCTGCAGTTCCAGAGCAAGAGGAGCTTTCCCCTGCAGAGGAATCTGAGAATCCAGCGTAAAGACATTGCTCTCTCACCCAAGCGTGTTTTTAATTTTGAGTGTTCATCTTCACTACTAGATGCTTCGGAATCTTAAACAGATTTGCTCGTTATCTTAAGTTTACTACATTGCTTTCTTGTTTTATGCAAATGTAGGGTTGTTCTGTGGTTTAAACTTGGGACTGCAATATCCCTGTGCTCTGCTTTCGAGTTGGATATACTATGTGCCTTTGGGGCTGCTCCTGGAGCTCCTGGCACCGAGACAGGCACCAGCACAAGGCACCGGCCTGCAGGAAGCACACGGTGGATGATGAGGTGGATTGCACAGGAACAGTGTTGGTCTTAACTTAGATAGGGCAAAGGACTGAAAGAGTAGAGAGAACTATTGACAAATTTTGATTTGGGCAAAGAAGAGCAACTAAGCCTGAGAATGTAGTTTTTGAACTGGATCTTAAAGAAGAATTTATTACAACGATGGGAGTACATTTGAATATCATATTGTATTTGGCTTTTCTTCCGAGAGTCACACCATGAGCTTTGAGCAAAAGAGCTAAAATATTTTCCTGGATTAGATATTGTCATCATCGTAATTAAAACACATGACATAGGTAAGTCATATGTGAAGTGGGGTATTTTTGTTGGATGCTTTGCAGAAAAAGTCAAGCAATGTCAACCCTTGAGTATTTGTAAATTTAAGAATATGTGGTTAAAGTTTCAGCATGAGGCTTTTTCATACAGTTAAATAAAAAGACACTGTTAGTATTTTTTGTACACTCTGCTCCAAATGATCAGCCCATCTTATAAATTTATCTACGGACAAAAATAATGTGAAGATATTTGTGTAAGAATATTTGTCATAGCATTATTTATAATAAAATGATTAGAAACAACTTGAATTTCCAATAAGATAAGAGATAGTGATAATTAATTTAAAATAAATCAGGGCTGGGTGTATTGGTCAGTGATAGAGCATATGCCTAACATGTTCAAAGTCCTGAGTTTGATACCCACCATAAGCACACACAGACACATACAGACACACACACACATACACACAAAGATTACTACCCATCTATTCAAGAGAAAACTATGTAGTCATTAAAAATAGTGAGTCAATTTTATATATCATCTTTGGAACAATTTTGTATTATAAAAAGTCATCAATGTGGAAGTTTACATGCTATTCTATTATTTGGGTAAAAATTAAGTTTACACATACATGTATTAAATGTACATATTTGTACATGAGCAGAATATTTCTGGGAGGACACACAAGAATCTGGTAAAATGTTCTTTTTTCTGCTAAGAGAAGAGCAGAGAAGGGAAGACACTTAATTTTTTATGATTACTCATTTATGTATTTTGAATAGGGCACCATACATTTTTATATTTGTGAAATAATTATCTTTCAAATGGAAGTAATATAAAAATGAGCAGATTGACTAAAGGAAAACGCCATTTAACTTAGCCTACTTAGGTTTCATTTTTTCTTTCTTAACTGAGTTTATGAATTCTGGGAAATTCTTAGCACTGTTCATTATTTCCCTTTCTATTGTCTCCTTCTGAAATTCCCATTAGTCAGACACCGCAGTATCTCAGAATTCTGTACATCTCATATCTGCCATTGCATTTTGTTACTTTCTAGGTACTTTTTTTTTTTTTGCAGATCTGCCTTCTAGTTTACTAATACTCTTTTTTTTTCAGTACTGGAGATTGAACCCAGGGGCATTCTACCTCCAAGCTACACCCCCAGCCCTATTTTTTATTCTTTTTTATTTTGAAACAGGGTCTCACTAAGTTGCAGAGGGCCTCACTAAGTAGCTGAGGCTGGCCACGAACCCGGATCCTCTGGTCTCAGCCTCCCAAGTACTGGGATTACAAGCGTGTGCCACCACGCCTGGCTTACTAATACTTTTAAACTGTATTCAAACTGCTAGTTAAATCGCTCCATTTTATTTTATTTTTAATCACTATTTTCTTGATTAGAAGATATACTATTGGTTCTTCTTCAAGTTTAATAAGTGACTTCACATACTGTCATATGCTTTCTACAGGTTTTAAAAAACATCTTTATCTTTTTAATATTTAAATATACTTCAGTTATGATCTTGGATTCATGCTCTATTATTTCTAGTGCTTGAGCTACTCATGCTTCTTTTTGTGTGTGTTCGCTGTCATGAACATTTTAATACACATATATATTTTAGTTAACATGTATTAATTGTACATATCAATATCATCCAGTGTGCTAACTCAACACATGTATATAGTGTGCATGGATCAATTCAGCTTCCCTTTACCTGCTTCTCTCCCCACCGCCCCAATTCCCAACCTCTAGCAATCACTATTGTGCATTCAGGTCAACCATTTATTTATTTACTTATTTCTTTATTGGTGAATTTTAATCATACATTTTGATGGGTTTCAGGGTGGTAGAAGTACACATGCACACATCAGTCAATTAGCCCTCCCCCGATTCCCACCCCCATTCCCTCCCCCTTCCCTCCTTCTCATGCTCAGCATAGTATATGACTTTGATAAGTTTGTGTATGTACATCCTCTGCATTAGGATGTTTCCCTCTTCCCTCTGTCCATCTCCCTCAGTTAGGTCAACTTCTTTACTCATCTAAAGTTTTCTCCATATTTGTCTGGAGTCCCTCCTACGCCCTAGTCTCCCTAGCTTCCGCATATTAGGGAGATCATTTGACTTTTCACTTTTTGTGACTGACTAATCTCACTAAGCATAATGTTATCTAATTCCATCCATTTCCCTGTAAAGGATGTAATTTTGTTCTTCTTTACGGCTGCATAAAATTCCATTGTGTACATAGCCCATAGTTTTGTAATCCATTCATCTGTTGATGGACATCTTGGCTGGTTCCATAGTTTGGCAATTTTGAATTGTGCAGCGATAAACATAGATACGCATGTATTAGTCTGGTAGTTTGGTTTCTATTCTTTTGGGTAGATATCTAGAAGTGGTATTGCTGGGTCATATGGTAGGTTCATTCCTAGTCTTCTGAGTATCTGCCACGCTGTTTTCCAAAGTGGTTGCACTAATTTGCAATCCCATCAACAGGGTATTAGAGTTCCTACTTCTCCACATCCTCCCTAGCATTTGTTGTTGTTTGTGTTTTTAATGATTGCCATTCCAATTGGGGTTAGGTGAAATCTCAGGGTATGACAGAGAGCATGCAGTACTTGTCTTCTTCCTGTGTCTGGCTTATTTCACTTATCACATTGTCCTTCAGTTCCATCCATCTTGCCAGAAATGGGAATTTCTCATTTTTGTAGTTTGTTTGTAAACTCATCTCTGTTAAGTCTTAGTCCTAACCCTTCTCTTCCATGGGAATCCCATGGGGTGGGGTTTGATGGGGAGATTTTCCATTTGTTGCTGTCAAGGGTATCATCATCCTGGTATATATTGTCTATTCTAAAACAACAATTCAAAGCTTGAATTTTCCTTCACCATGACAGAAATGGAATTTTTAAATCCAAATTCATGTGAAGTCCGTGGTTTAATTTCTAGGGGAAGTTTCTAAAAAATACAATATTATTTTTCCCCATTGAGGACAAGATACTCTTTCTCTCCCTGGGCTGTAGGACACATTTTATTAGTTTCCATTTCCCTGAGATAGTAGCACTTGGGGGTTCTCATTTCATGCAGGATTTCACTTCTCCCCTTTGCTTCTCTCTGGGAGCCTTGCCTTCCTTTTGTATTAGTTGTGATAAGTCAAGTTCCAAACACTTTGGAAGCTGCAGCAGCGGTGGCTCTTGAGCATCACTCTGTGGCTTCAGCTACTTCTTCCCTTTAGGTTATAGAGATTTTCTTTTTTATTGCAATCTTTATTATTTATTAAATAAATTGAAAATGTCTTTAAGAGAAAGAACAGGTAATTCACAGTAGGGGGGAGATACTTACAACATGTATATTTCTCCCAGAGCTATATTCAGAATATTGAAAGAACCTCTGTATTTGAAAAATATCAAAGGACTCAGGGTGGCTAAAAGGGAAGAAGCAAGGGGAGAAGGATAGGTGGTGAGGTTATGGAGGGATCTGGATTCTATACCACAAGTGGGTTTTCAGGCCTGTGAACTTTGGCTTTATTCTGAGAGAGATGGGAAGGCACTGGGTGATTTAAACAGAGGGGCATCAAGGTCTGATTCAAGGTTTAAGCAGACCACTCACTGTGTTGGGGTACATGGATCATAAGGGAGATTGTTATGAGGCCACTGCCATAGCCCAGCAGGACAGGAAGGTACTCGGAACCAGAGTATTAGGGATGGAGGCAGGACCATATTGTTGGATTCTGTATGTAGTTTGAAAGACAATTTCCTGACAGATTGAATGTGTATGCTGAAAGAAATAGAAGAGTCAAGGTAACTTCTAGGTTTTTGGCCCAGACAACTAAAGAACAGAACTGCCAGCAGCCAAGGTGAGGGATGACTGCAGGTGGAACAAGTTTGGGGAGGAAGGCAGTCTTTTGGGTTTGGATTAAGTTAAATTAGAGGAAGAACTGGAGATGTTGAACAGGCAGTCATAGATACGAGTCAGAATTCAAATGAGATGTGTGGGTTGATCATCGAAATCTGAAAGTAGCCTGGCTTTTGGATGGTATTTAAAGCCATTTGAGAGCTGGGCGTGGTGGCGCATGCCTGTAATCCCAGTACTTGGGAGGCTAAGATAGGAGGATCGCAGGTTTGAGGACAGCCTCAGCAAGTAGTGAAACTCTCATCAACCTAGGGAGATCCTGTCTCAAAATAAAAATAAAATTGGGCTGGGGGTGTAGCTTGGAGGTAGAATGCCCCTGGGTTCAATCCCCAGTACTGAAAAATTAAATAAATAAAGCCATTTGAAGGAAAAGTGATAGAGAGGGATCTAAGGATTGAATGCTCTGGGTATTCAATGATTGAGTAGCTGTGGAGATGAAGAATAACCATCGAAGGACATCAAGGAGGAACAGCCAGTAAGATGGGAGGAAAACCATTTCAGTATGGTATCCTGGAAACAAAATGAAAATCTGAGACAGAGCCAGGCGTGGTGGCACACGCCTGTAATCCTAGTACTTGTGAGGCTGAGACAGGAGGATCACAGGTTTGAAGCCAGCCTCAGCAACTTAGCAAGGCCCTGTTTCAAAATAAAATAATAATAATTATTATAATAATAACAACAACAATAATATTGATAAAGGGCTGGGGATGTAGCTTGGATGGAAAATGCCCCTGGGTTCATCCTTCCATATCAAAACAAAAAAAAAATCTGTGACAGGAAGAGGCAGTGTTCACTGTGTCCAATGCTCTCGTTGGATCATGATTGAAAGCAGATCTTTGGATGTATCAATGCAGAGATCAACGGTGTCCTTTATAAGAGAAATGTCAATGGACTTGTTAAGAGCAAATGCTAATGGCATGCCATCTTCTCCAACATAAGATGGGAACTGAAGCACTGACAAAGATAAGGATTTCAAAAAAACTTTTTCATTAATTATTCTACATAAAGGATCAGAGAGAAGGAAGTTCTTTTGTTCATTTGTATATAACATGGGAAAAATAATAGTGTATTTGTGTAAATGGAAAAACAGCAGGGTGAGAAAATATGATGGGAAAAAACAAAGAGAATTGCTCAAATAATGCCCTTGGGTAGGTGAGAAGGTGAAAAAAGTAGTATATAAATGTGTGTCCTTAACTGAGAACTGGGAAATATGCTAACCATAGTGATGATGGATATCAGAGAATAAAGACCCAGCCATGGATAGGCTTGTGGATTTGGTGTTGATCACCAATGGGAATTTGCTTCTGATTACCATAATTATACCAGTAAAATACCAAGCAAGATGATTCATTGACAATAAGGATGGGAATGAAGGTGTTGGAGGTCTGGGAGAAAGGAGGGTATCTAAAATGGTAATTTAGTGAAGTGTGAGAGTGAATAGACTAGGAAAATATGTTACAATGGCCTGACAGCAAACATGATCCACTAGAAATTTCTTGATAGGAACTTTGAGAGCAGTCAGCATGGCTGCAAGCTTTTTTCCAGAAATAATTATAGGTGTGAGCCTAATAAGTGGGACTTGGAGTAGGTAGAGATGGGTTTACTTAGATTGTGGTTTTGCCATGTGAGCATGATGTGAGGAGAAGTGACAAAGTTGAAGATGAATGCTAGAGAGCCGCCATAATGATTGGTCATTGTTCTGGTTAGATATAGAAGGTCCCCTGAAAGAGCTCATGTATTGATGTTCAGAGGTGGCATAACTAAATCAGGAGGGCTGTAATCTTATCAGTGAATAAATCCATTGTAACGGATTTATTGAGAGGTAACCCAGGCAGGTAAGGGTGTGGCTGAAGGGGTTGGGTCACATGGAGTGTGGCTTTGGTGACTTTGCTTGTGTCCTTGAATCCCTTGGTTTGATCTCTTTTGCTTCCCGACTCCTGATGTGAGAGCAGAGTCCTTGTGTATGCTCTCTCTTTCTCTGCTTCCGGTGCCATGCCCTGAACTCCTCAGACTTCTGTCTAACATGGACTGAACCCCTGAAATCTCCATAAATGTAAGCAAATAAATCTTTCTTCCTCTAAGTTGTCTTCATCGGGTTATTTGGCTCACAGCAGTGAGAATGCTGACTGGAACAGTCACGGAATTTGAGATGAATAAATAAGGAGAAGAGGGCACTAAAGGGATGAGGGGCCATGGAAAGATGCTAGGATATTTGGAATGGTGACAATAGTGACAAGAATGTTTGTGTTGGAATACTATAGAGAGAGTGAGCTGGAAAGATCAGAGGTGGTAGTGAAAGAACGGGTGCTTGACAGTGTAAATGGGAAAGAGTTGTACCTAACTGTTAGTGGCACAATCTTTGGTGTATCCATAGGGTGGATGGCTGGGGTTCTATGGGACAGGGGCATAAGATGACAGGAGGTAAAGCAACTGAGAGGTCAGAGGTTTGACAGAATCATCTATGTGTGTATTGAGTTCAGTAGTAGTCAAGTATTTTGGTAGAGAGTGGAGGAAGAGCAGAAGTGACAGTCTTTAGTGGATGAAGACTATCCAGTAATGGAGCCTATGAGCTTGATCCTGTTTCTCGAATCTGCTTTGTTTCCTTCTTACTCCAGGGTTTTTCCATCTCTCCACCCAAAGATACCATATGTCGCTGCCTCCTCATTGAATCAAGTCATCATGGATCCCAACTTTCCCATCCCAAATCTATTCTTCATGAGGTCATGATTGAGGTTAATCTAAAATACAGATCTGGTCTCATTACCTTGCCATTTGATAGCCCTTTAATCATTCCCCATCACCTGTAAGATATGTTTAAGCACCTCTGCCTGGAAATCAAGGTGTTCTGTGACCTAGAGATTTCCTGCTTTCTCATTTTCTACTCTTATACTTTAAATATCAGGGATGGAAAACAAATGTCCATTTTTGCTTGTATTACATTCTTTTTTTTGCATGATTTTTGCCTTCCTTCAGTTGGGAATGTCTCTCATCCCTTGTCATTGTGTTCCCAATTCTTTGTCTATGTATCTTCAGTTCATCATGCAGTCCTGTCTGAAGGAAGGATCACATTTTCTAGGAACTCCTTAAAGTGAAAATGGTTATACACATCATGCCATGGATATACTTTTTCTCTTAAGCTAACCAGCAGTTTGTGAATATTTGTGAAGTGGAAGAATAATTAAATTCTTGATATTCCCTTTTTATCATTTTGGGGAATTTAGAACTTATATCAAACTAAGACTCTTTAAGCCACATCTCACTTCTTTGTGCATATTCATTTTATATTTGAAAGCAAGTTAGAAGATAACATAGTAGTTTACAATTCTTCACTTAGTCTTGAACAATCCAAGAATGCAAGTCCTAAAAGTTTAAAGAGATAACCTAGTCCAGTGCTACTCAAAGTACCCACTGCCTGATTCCAGTCCACAAACTGTTGCTGGGCTCTCAATGTTTTTTCTCTCATCTTCTATAAGATAAGAGTTTACTTGTGCCGGACTGCAAAATAGCCACATTATAAAGCACACTGCTTATTCAGCTGAAACACTTTTTGTAAGGAGACCTTCTTGTTGATTCTCTGTGTGTTGATTTACGTCCTGGCTCAAACTCCTTAACTAGGCATCTCAAGTACCATTGTACATTCCTTTTATATTATATGCCTTTAGAACTAATTTTAAATCCAAGCTTGGTTTTAATCATTTGATTCATGCTCTGTTGAAGGGGAAAAAAAAGAAAGTTTATTCCTACTCATCAACGAGTTTATCTTTCCCAGAAACTTTTTTCCCCTTACCTTCCTAGTGGAAAAGAATCAGCATGTGTTGTGGTATTATTATTTAAATGTTTATAGTCTGCCATTTTCCGCACACCAAGTCCCCAGCAGAGTGGAGTCAGACGGTCTCACACAGGTATCGTCTGCTCCATCTGGTCCTCGCCTTTCTGCCGGCAGGCCCTGGATGGCGCAGCAGCTGAAGGTCCATATGGGCTCAGGTGTAGCCCCAGGTAGAGCATATTGCTGCATGCCAGTCTGCGGGCCTGAGGCAGGAATAACTGCCGGGAGGCACACATCTGAGTGAAGTGGCCACCGCTGTGCCAAAATCAGAGGGCAGAAGGTGTTCTTGGCTCCCAGGATGATCTGGACTTCCAGAACCAGTTGGGGACCAAGAAGCCATACTGAATTGCAAATGTCAGTGCCCAGGCAGCATCCAGAGAGAGTGCAGAAAACTCTCTTCTCCTTACCTGCTTTCAGTCCCACTAAGTCAGGTAAAGGGTTCTGAATTGCTGTGGTGATAGAAAGCGTAGATGAAGGGAAACTGGTTTGCCTCAAGTCTAAGAAAGGGACACTTTAAGGTTGGTCTTGTCATTTGGCATTTTTGATTTTTGATTTTGGGGTTTTCTTCTTTGATTCATTTCTAAATATGCAAGAAGAGAACAGCATTCCTAAAAGATATCTGTCTTGGAACTTAGAATTATGTTTCTTTATTTTATTCTGGATTATATAAGCTAAGATATAGTGGGTATGTATATTAGACCTTGAAAAATAAGAATTCCATCTGAGATTTAAAAATTCCTGATCAATGACACTGGAAGACATAAGAAGTGATATTGTTTAGTTGATATAACAAAATACCATAAACTTTGTGCCTATAAACAATAGAAACTTCTCATAGATCTGGGGGTTGGAAGTCCAAGATTGAGGCACCAGCAGAATTTAACATCTGGTGAACAGTCACTTCTTGGTGCCTAGATGGGCCTTCTTGCTATATCCTTATATAGTGGAGAGAATGAGGGGTTTCTCTTAGGCATCTTTAGGACACTAACCTCATTCCTGAGGTATCTAACCCTGTGACCTAATCACCTCCTGATACCATCACCTGGGGTTAAGATTTCAGCATACAAAATGTTTTTGGTGTTAAGGGTTAAAAACATATTCCTATAGTGATTTTCAACGTAAGGTTGGTCTTGTCTTCCCTCTCTTCAGGAGCATCTGTTTCTACCCATTGTTCACCTTTGACGAAGATGGCAACTTTTGCTCTATATTCATTGGTTTTCTTATGAGAGACACTAAAAAGCTCACCTTCACACTGTACTATTCTACATAAGCCTCTGGATCTATTAAAATAGTTTTTAAGGGCCATCCATAAAGTCTGAGGACATCTTTATAATGAAGGTTTTAGGGAACAGAAATTGGATTGCATATTTGATATGAAGTTAGCTGGATTTTTTTTAGAATCCTACTTGGAATTTAGTTTAGTTCCTCAAGTCAAAGAAAATATTAATATATACCTGTCTGTGAACACTTAAAAAAGGAAACTATCAAATGATTCCAACACACACTTTCATATCTCTATCAAAAATATGTCAAAGAATAGAGTTCACTTCCAATTTTCATACATTCATGTAGTTTATGGAGACATAGTTGTTTGATTTATGAAACTTCACCACCCAAATTCAACCATAACCAACCTCCAAGCAAGACTTTAATTGCTTTTACTTCCTATGTTCTTCAGTGCACCAGGAAAATATGGATTAAATTGTCTAAGTATTCAGTGATAACTTAATCAGAGGATTTAGTTCAAGGAGGAGGGATCAGAGATGGACTGAAGAGTAGAACACTTTTACTATGAGTTAACTTTATAGGGAGGACAAACTTTATAAACTTATAAATTATGTCAGGTTATGAAATTATCAAAGTATGCAGTCATGAAAGCAAAGCATGATTGAGATGATGATACGAAAAAATAATAGCTACTATTTTTGTAATCATTCCCAATTTACTGATGTAGAAACTGAGACTCAGTGAAGATACTTAGTTTTTCTGTTATCACATAATTAGACGGTCAAAGAACAAGA
This sequence comes from Glis glis, assembly GCA_004027185.1. Taxonomy (NCBI): domain Eukaryota; kingdom Metazoa; phylum Chordata; class Mammalia; order Rodentia; family Gliridae; genus Glis; species Glis glis. The sequence continues at coordinate 22,705 of PVJS01018514.1, read as the reverse complement.
ATTTGAAGTCATGTCTGCCTCCAATACCTGAGCTTTCAACCACTATATATGTTAAGTATTTCCTTCTGAGGAAGCAATGGAATCCTGTACTTGAGAAAGGCAGAGCTAACTCACCAATACACATAGGAGATGTGTATTGAAGTCTTCAAAGTGTATAAAGTATTCAAATTAATGTCAGAAGCATGAGGTCACTGGTTGGACTTAACCCAACCCAAAAGAGTAACGTCTTTAAAGAAAAATAAAGTAGGTATGAGAAAACAAAAACAACATAGACTTGGATTTCAAAATTAGTTTCTTAAATGACAATACTACTCAAAAATATTTGATTTGGGTGCATCATTCTGGTTGCTCAGCCTACAATTGTATACCGATATGTGTGGGTGTCAGAGAGTGACTATTTTCTGAACAGGGCATGTTTAAGGGCCAGGGTCAACTTTTAATGCCAAATGGTAAAACTATGAGGTCCAATTCCCTGTGAGCAACCTCCTGTGCACACTGTTTCTATATCCCTGAGAATCTGATTGCAAGGAGCAGCTCCCATAGAAGGTAAACCACCTCCATCGGCATGGTATCTAGAGAGAGAAGTGTTTTCTTCTTCACTGGCCTCTGAGGGCTGGGGAGGAGGAGCGAGGGTGGTCTAGACACTCTCATGGGATGCCTGCTGAAGGTGAGGACAAGGCAAACAAGAGGTTAAAAGCAGCGAGAAAACCAAAGACAATTGTATAATTACGGTATTCGAATCCTGAGTTGGAAGGAGTGTGTTCAACATTAGTTCTGCAGATTCACTGAGATTAAGTAGGAATTTAGGTGATTTAAAAGAAAGCAAAGAAATCAAGGTTAAACTGAAGAGTACATTTTATAACCCGGAGTCAATAGTCTTGTAATTTATAAAGGAATGCTGAGAACATCTGAGACACAGCCTTGGAGGAGCCATTTCAAAAAGAGCTAGATAACTCATGTAGGATGTCAACTTGCCAGCTGGTCAGGTGGGCATTAAATATTTTATTATGTTCTAAATAGGTAATGTTACAGCAGAGCTTCCCATTGGGGCGGGGGTTACTTTTTTAGCTTGGTTATTGCCAACTCTCAACAAATTGAACTAGCAAACTTTCTTTTCCTCCCATGGGTCATTTGCCTGTGAGATCTGTATCAGGTATATGCAGTCAAGCTCCTCTTCCTCCTCCTCCTCCTCCTCCTCCTCTTCCTCTTCCTCTTCCTCCTCCTCTTCCTCTTCCTCCTCCTCTTCCTCTTCCTCCTCCTCCTCTTCCTCCTCCTCCTTCTCCTTGTCTTCTTCTTGTGTTTCTCCTCATCCAGCAGCAAAGAACATCTAGGTTTCAAGTGCTTGAACCAATGAATATTTGGAAACTTCTACTGTGTACCCTCTATGGGCAATTCAGAGCCATGGGAAGCTTATTCTATGTCTAGCCTCTGGTTTCCTGTTCTCCAGGTCTAGAGCCTTACTTTGGGGTCTCCTTCATCCTGACTCCTTAGCTACATATATTCTCTACCATCTGTATGCTTTTCTCATATGCCCCCAAATGTTATTTACCTCAATATGGTCTTCTCTCCCCCAGAAATGAGCATGATATTCTCAATATTTATAGTTCAGCTCAACTGTAGTACTGAAATATTCTTTACAATCCACCCAAAAAAAATCTGCTTTCAAGAAGCTTGTGTTCTTAAAATCTACCCTGAACATGCATTTTCTTTTGCTCTTCTGTTGCCTCTTGTTTACCCTGTTAATATTTTTCAACTCACTTATTGTGGAGAATTGTGATGTAAAAAGTTTCCAGATACCATTTGCCCAGAGTCTCTCCTTGAGACCGGTGTTTATAATTTTGCCTGTGTCACTGAGTCCTGCACTGGCTAAGGCTTAATTGGCTTTGGCATGCTGCAAACAGCCAAGAAACTGGTTGTTTGGAAAGTAGCATGCTGCCATTCAGCCTCTGCCACAAACAAAGGACCTGCAGAGCAGCAATGTTATCAAAGGTTTGCAGACAGGGACCGCAGAAGGGATGCTTCTTGGGCGGGAGTGGAGAGGAGTTGGCTGTATCCTGGGATTCGAGATTGTTAACCCTGGAGCTCCTGATACTGTGTTAGCTTCTGTACCTTGTGCTGTGCATCCTCAGCAAGGATACAGAATGGTATTTCTTCTAATATGTGTCTCAGAACAGCAGCGGTGGCTAATGGGTGAGAGGAGAAAAATTCTGGACTGGGAACAAAAAAGAGAAAAGGATAAGAAGCTGAGATGAAGAGTGAGACCCAAAGAGGAGAAAAATTTTCTTTCTTTCTTTCTTTCTTTCTTTCTTTCTTTCTTTCTTTCTTTCTTTCTTTTCCTTCCTTCCTTCCTTCCTTCCTTCCTTCCTTCCTTCCTTCCTTCCTTCTTTTCTTCTTCTTCTTCTTCTTCTTCTCCTTCTCCTTCTCCTTCTCCTCCTCCTCCTCCTCCTCCTCCTCCTCCTCCTTCTCTTTCTTTCTTTCTTTCTTTCTTTCTTTCTTTCTTTCTTTCTTCTTTCTTTTCTTCTTTGGCACTGGGGATTGAACCTAGGGACATATTACCTTTGAACTACAACCTGAGCCCTTTAATTTTTTTTTAATTTTGAAACAGGGTCTCACTAAGTTGCTGAGGTTGGCCTTGAACCTGCCACCCTCCAGTCTTAGCCTCCTAAGTACTGGGGTTACAAGTGTGTGCCACCACATCTTAATTATGTGACCTGCTCCAATTCTCAGTTCAAGGAAAAAAAAACATTCTTTTCTACTCATCAAAAGGCAAGATTTCTCTCGGAAGGATCTGATTTCATTCAGAGACCATTTGTTTTACCCCTGGCTGGAGGCACCATTCTGTTTATCTTGAGATCCACTGCAAAAAGTGCACAGTCACAGGTGCAAAGTTGGTGTCCAGATGTGTCCATCAAATAACATTAATATGCATATGTTGAGAGCCAGTGATGGTCAAGCTCTTGGAAATGCTGTGTTCCCACTTCCCCACTTAGTGATGGTGATCTTTAGGTAGAATACTAGGTAATGGAGGCAGAGTCCATATGTGGAATTAATCTCAAGTTAGGGAAATACCAAAATGCAAAAAAGCAATTCATCAGAGACAATTTCCAAATACAATAACAAGTGCAGCCCCAACCGTTCACAATGACAGCCGCAGATGGAACCCAAGATCTAAGTGTGTATTCATGTGTCAAATATTATCACCATAGCAGAGGTAAAATTAGCAATCTAGCATAAAGGATTTGAGGAGGAAATACTAAAAATGAATCTTGAAATGAAACACAGACATTACTTTTTATAACTATTTCAAACTATTTCTTAAGAATTTCTGTAGGGGATAAAAATAGATCCTAGAGTAATATCTATTACTTCTGTCTCTTTGTACATTGTGAGTTCCATGAGGCCAGTCTTGTGTTCTCCTTTGCATGGCGTCCCCAACATGCTACTCAACCCCAACACACACACACACACACACACACACACACACACACACACATGCATAATAATACCAGGAACAATATAAGCTCTCAAAATTTTTAGATGGAGTGGACTATTTAGCCACTTGACAATAATCATCAACTGAAGAACGAATGTAGAAAATGTGGTATATAAAATGGAATGTTATTAAGCCTTAAAAAAGGAATCCTGCCATTTGTGATAATATAAATGAGCCTGGAGGACATCAGAATAAGTGAAATACGTCACACACAGAAGCACAAATACTGCATAATTCTGCCCGGAATCCTGAACAGGAAAATTCATAGTAGCAGGGAGTGGAGTGGTGGTTGACAGGGATTGGAGCAAGGGGGCAATGGGGAGGTGCTGGTCAAAGGGTTCAATATCTCAGTTATACAGTGTAAATAAGTGTTATGGTTAGATATAGAATGTCCCTTGAAGAGCGCATGTATTAATATTCAGAGTTGTTATAATGAAGTCATGAGGGTTGAAATCTCATCAGTAGATAAATCCATTGTAATGGATTTACTGGGTGGTAACCTAGGCAGGTGGGGTGTGGCTGGAGAAGGTGGGTACCTGGGAGTGTGGCCTTAGGGACTGTGGTTTTGTCTTTGAATCTTCTTGCTTGCTTGCTCTCTCCTCCATGATGTGAGAAAAGAGCCCTTGCTCTCTTTCCCTCCCTCTCTGCTTCCCACTGCCATGCCCGGAGCCCCACAGACCCTGACCTCACATGGACTGTACCCTGAAATCTCCAAAAGCTATGAGCAAATAAATCTTCTTTCCTCTAAGGTATGTGGTCAGTTGTTTTATATTATGACAGTGAGAATGTTGACAGAGTAAGTTCAAGAGACCTATTGTAGCATTGTATTATAGTTAAAATACTGTAATGTATACTTAGAACTTTGCTAAGAGGCTATGTTTCTATTAAGTATTCTTTTTTTGTGGTATTGGGGATTGAGTCCAGGGGCATTCTACCTCTGAGCTAAACCCCCAGTCCTATTTTTTATTCTTTATTTTGAAACAGGGTCTCACTAAGTTGCAGAGGGCCTCACAGACTCACTAAGTAGCTGAGGCTGGCCGCGAACCTGAGATCCTCCTGTCTCAGCCTCCCAAGTACTGGGATTACAAGCTTGCACCACCACACCCGGCTCTGTTAAGTATTCTTAATAATAAATAAATAAATACTTAAGTAAAATAGTTACTCTAGAATATGCACTATATTTTTGCTAACTAGTCTCCGTACTATGCAATAGAATATCAGAACTTGTTCCTCCTATTTAATTATAATGCTGTGTCAATAAAAACAAAAACAAAAATGTAAAAAAATACTAAAACAAATTTAAAAGTGACCCTCATAGACACTGCTGTGATAACACTACATAAGAAGAAATGCAGGCTGTCATGTAGATGTAGAATACAGAACATACCCAACTGTGTTGTAATGGCTAATCGATTTATCTCTACCCCATGTTATCTTACCCCATCCCTCTCTTACTCCAGCACTTAGCACAATGTCTGGCAAATAGCTGGTGCTGGATGAATACGCAGCAACAGAGGAATGGCCGCCCAGAGATGGTTGATTAATTTGCATAATTCCTCTTACCTAATTTTAAATACCTGGCATTTAACCCACACTCCCCACATATGGCTTATTTACAATTGGGGGTAAAAAATCAGAAAATTGTGCTGAAGTTAAATTTCCAAGAAGAGAACAGATGGCGATTTTAAATAGTTGTGGGAAGAAATCGATGGAAAAGAAGACAATGGCAAGAAAAATCAATGCTTTCTCTGTTGGCAGAAGTCCGGGTGATGTCATCAGAGAGGCTCCAAAAGCCCTCGTCTTGTCAGGCTCCATTTTGACCCAGTTTCTCTCGGCCAGCAACCCACCAGCCAGAGGAGAGTGGAGGACTCTGTGACACTCAGTGACATTCACGCCAACTGGCAAAGGAGAACGTAACAATCAGGCCTATTTTTAAGTGGCAGTTGCATTGAATTCATGTTAAGGATTAAAGAAAAAGAGAGTAGGGGATGAGAGAATGAATGAGGGAGGAGCCATGAAGTCTGCCTTGAGGAGCACATGGCGACATCCTGAGAGCTCTGTCCCCAGGGACACCAACTGACGAGGGTGGGGGGCTTAGGGCAGAGTACAGACAGGGACCATGGAGGACTTGAAGAGTCTCAGCCCTGGAATTGTCCACATCCTCATACTTTGCATCATCCTCATATTTTGCATGGCATTTTCTTGTGATTGGGTGGGGCCAGAGAGCAGGGACATCCTGGAAACTGAGGCCACAGGCCCTGGGAGGAACTCAGGGACTCTTGGTCTCAGGACCTTTACACACATTTGGTGAGCACAGCCACTGTTCAACAACTGGTATGTGTGTGTGTGTGTGTGTGTGTGTGTGTGTGTGTGTGTGTGTATGTTTGCAGGGAAGAGGAGATGAAAATCATAGCCGAGACCCAGGGGGAAATGCCTGAGCTCAGCCCTCAACATGAACGATGTACCATATTGCCAGTTCTCAGCTCCTAAATCCCTCAGCTCCTAAAATCGTCCGGAAAATCATCCATGGGATAATCCATATCCTTAAAACATTGCCTTTCCTCCTCCATCCCACTTCCTTTGAAAGGTTCTCTGTAGGCAACTCCCTTTTCTTTTCAGCTCCCTCTAAAAGGAGCCCAGGGGGCAGGGCCCAGGTATGGCACTCACTCCAGGAAGGTGGCTTGGCATCTCTCTCTCTCTCTCTTTCTGGATTTTGGATTTCAGATCCACAACAGGAGGGACTTGACGTGAATTTCTCCAAGATCCAACTGGCTTGTGGAGCTGACATATTAGTTGCAATTCAGAGAGTAAACCCAGAGGCCAGGCCCTGGCTCCTGCACCCCCCAGCTCCAGGGGAGTTTTATACTCTTCAGGGAAAAGGGATTTGTGAGATTCCTCAAGGCTTAACACCCCCAATTTCTGCATTTAGGATAAACCCAAATGTTTATGTAATCCGTGGTTGTGAAGAGGCATCTCATTATTGTTGTTATTGATTTTAAGTGTGTTCATCCTCAGCTTCTAAATCCATTACAAAGAACAAATACACATTTAAATATTTATTATTATCCGAGATTGTGGCCACACACTTCCTCATCCTCCCACTTGCATCTGCTCTGTGATTGACTGAACAGATGGGTGTTGCACCCAGTTCTAAAAGCCAGAATTCAAGGGCTCTGTGCTTTATACTAAAAGAAGCTGTAGCAAAGGCAGACGAAGTAGAGAGCTGCACGTTGGTTCTCTTAGGTCGTTCCTTATTAGTGGAGCAGGAATTCCATCCCAATTTGAAATTGGCTACTGTCACATGCCAAAGAAAACAGATAACAGAATAGCGACTGTTGAGTTATTCAGGTCTTCTTCTGGATTTCTTTCTTTCACTGTCCACCAGTTTCCCAAACGTGAAATCTTGTTGTCACCTTAGTCTGCTGTGCTTCCTTCCTCACCCATCTTGGTAACTTCATTGGCTCTCAAATTCTAAGAATTTTAAAATCTGCAATACTGCTTGAATCCACTCCCTCCTCAGCATCTCCACTGTGTCTGCCCTTGTCCAAGTCTTCCGTTCACCTCTTCAGCAACTCTTTCAGATTTCTAACTTGATAACAGAAATAGAGGAGTATAGGAGCAGAGAGAAAGATAGAAGGAATGTAAGTGCCTGGGGATATTTAAAATGACTATATAATTTTGGGGCAGAGGCTGGGTACCTAGGTATAAGATAGAGTGTGGCCAACTTCTTACATCATGCTAGGGAGTTTGGACTTAATCCAATTGGCTAGTGAGAACTATTACAGGTTTATTGAAATTACACGAAATATATGATTGCTTCTATTTGAGAAAGATGGCTCTACCAAGGAAGTGGGGAAGGATTGCAGGGAGGAGGGCAATTGTTTTACAAGTCCATCTGAGCCATCCTCAGAGGTCAAACTCTTTGAGTGCCAGTGCATACAGAGTAGAAAACACACAGAAGAGTCATGAGTACAGTAGAATCAGCAGGAAATGGTTGTCAGAGATGGAGGGAAAGCCAGAGAGAAGAGTCAGGTTCCTCCAGGCTACTCACTTGAATGACGGGGTGGATATTGGTGTCAGAATAGGGATGAGAATACAGAAGAGCAAGAAGAGGAGAAGGGGACAGAGGAGGAGGGATGACCAATAATTTAAAAACAGCTGATGTTAAAGTTTGTATTCTTTGTAATTGCATTCTAAATGGAGTTAGGTAAAATCTCAGCGTAGTTTTGATTTGCATTTCTCTGATTGCTTGTGATGTTGAACATTTTTTTTTCTCATATAGTCACTGGTCAATTGTATTTCTTCTTTTGAGACGTGTCTATTCAGTTCTCTTGTCCACTTTTGGATTGGGTTGTTTTCCTTAGATGTTAATTGCTCATGAGACTTTCCAGGTAAAGATGTTTAGTAAGCAGTAGATCATCATTGTAAGTTGTATCTGTTAAGAAGATTGTGGTATTATCTACTCAAATTAAATTATTAACACTAAAATTATTAGCAATTAGACAAACAACAAAAAATGTACTTCTAGGCCTCTTACCCAGGAGAAATACTTTCACGTGTTCAGAGAAGGAGACATAAGTTGATTTCATTGAAGCGTTGTTGCAGCATAGAAAATTGGAAACATTCTAATTGCTCATGAATAGAGGAATGATTACATAAAATGTGGTATATTAATATGATAAAATGCCATATATATTGAACATGAGTGTGCTGGAATGCTGGTAAGTGTTTTACAATTAGCTCCTCATAAAAACAAAAATAGGTACCCTGGTTTATAGCCTTTGCCATCTACAATGGTATAAATATTCCTACCCTGGCTGATTTTGACCTACAGATGACAGCACTAGATATGCAGATGGAGAAGATGTACAACACAGGCTTGGACTGACCAGTGCAGGTCAACTCCAGCACATAGCTGGGGGTGACATAGGTCTTTTTATATCAGTACAAATATTGACATAAAATATTAGTGTAGAGTGAAAAATCTAAATCGAGTGATAATGATTATAGCATGATGATGTTTCTGTTAAAAAACTCAGAGAGATAAGTACATGTTCCTAAAAAGGGCATTGTATATAGAAGCATTATCAATTTATGAAAAAAAATCTCTGGAAAGAGAAATACTAGATCTCAACACAAATTCCTCTGGGACAAAGTTGAGGTAGAGGTGAAGAGTAGAAGTATGATCGGGTATTATATTCTTTGAGGTAGATAGCTTTATCTGGAATGTTCTACTATATTAAGAAAGGTACATTTGTATTAAGGAAGGTATGACTGATTTTATTAAAATCATTTTAAAAGCAAAACAACATACCAACAGCAAACCAAGAATATAGGCAGTATTTCTTCTGTTTTCAGAATTCTGCAATGCAAGCTGTCTCTCATTGTGTGGTCTCGGGAATAGAAGGTACAGATGAGTTCATGGGGTTCAGAGATGAAAGCTGATTAGAGAAAGGTACCCAAGTTTAGTTGTTTACACTTGATTTAAAAAATACTAAAGTGCTGCCTTCTGAACTCAAGTTCCAACTGCATAGACACTTCCAGCATTTTCTGGCTTTTTGTTTGCATCTAACTAGTTTCATGTTTGCCTAGCCTTCACATAGAAAAACAAAATAAAACAAAAACTTGGGTGGGTGGAAGACACTTTTAAAATTAAAATGCCTTTTTAAAGCAATGATGCTATGGAATGAATATTTGTATCCCACAACATTCACATGTTGAAGCCCTAACCCCTAATTTGATGGTATTTAGATGTGGAAACTTGGGAAAATAGTAAGATTCAGATAAGGTCATAAGGACAGGGTCCCTATCTATGATGGTATTAGTGTCCTTGTAAGAAGAGACCCAGAAAGTGCCTCCTCCTCCTCCTCCTC
>PVJS01018514.1:0-13239 GCA_004027185.1 Glis glis | reverse complement strand
AGTCTAAAGTATTTTGTTATGGAAACCCAAGGAGACTAAGATAAATGGCTAATGTTTCAGAAAGAGGTTTGAGAAATGTCAAATTCTAAAAATCTGAAATTAGTTGCAATCTGACTTTCAACCTTGATGATGTTCTCAAAAAGGACAATTACACTGACAGGAAATTCTGTGTTTTAGCTTAGTTTAGGGGGGCATAATAGTTTTATCTCTAAGATGTACTTGAAAGCAATTCAGTTCTTATTTCACTAAAGGAGAGAGAGAAGATAAAGTGGAGTAGAATAATTGAGTTGTGAGATACTGGACTGCAGAAATTATTAGAGAAAGTTGCCCTATGTATTGGTGAATCTGAATGTTCCCTTAGAAGACCGGTGCACCATCCACTTCATGATAGAGTGTGTAGATTCAGACTGGGAGGGGGGTCCCTCGGTGACCCTGCAGTGTGGCAGAAATGGGGCTACCCTTCCCTTTACACTGGCCAAGTAGGATAGAAGGGCTAGAAGAAGATAAATTGGATTTAAAAAGAAAAAAAATAAGGTATTTTATGACACATCCTCATCACTTACTTAGTTTTCTGGCAGTTATTTATAATCAGTTGCCCATGGTCTGGTTACCTGGGCATTTCTTCCTTTCCCCCTTAGCAGTCCTCCAAACATCAGGTGGTTCTTGTCCCAGAACAAGCGACATCTGTCCTTCCAGTGTTTTCCACACTGAAACCTCCCCAAGCATGTTGTCAAGAAGCCACACATAACAGCTGGTGAAAACCAGCTCCTTTGGACTTTCTATCTCTCTGCATTCCTCGAGATTGGGCAGATGGAGGCCCAGCCCCTAAAGTTTTGCTGACCACCATGCATAATACAAGCTGAGGAAGAGACTGAAAACTTTAGGGAAGAGCCAAAGGAAATTTCTTTTGGTAGGTAAGCAAGCTAGCTATTTGGACTCTTATTACTATTTATATAGTGGAATTCAATATAAAAATAATTACTGGTCATCAATGACATGATAAATGACTTGGCTTCTACTGAGGATAAAAAAAAATGCAATGTGTTAGCTTTTTCATTGTTGTGACCAAACTAACTGACAAGACCAACTTAGAGGAGGAAAAGTGTATTTTGGCTCACAGTTTTGGAGGTTCAGTCTATGGTTGCCAGCTTCAAGGCAGAAACATCATGGTGGCAGGGTGTGACAGAGGAAAGTCGTTCAGCTCATGGCAGCTGGAAAGCAGATACAGAGAGAGAGAGAAAGAGAGAGAGAAAGAGAGAGAGAGAGAGAGAGAGAGAGAGAGGAGAACAGGGACAGATATAGTCCCCAAGGCCACACCCCTGTGACTGCTGTCCTCCAGCCACATCTGTCCATCTCTGAATCTTGCTGCATGGGAACATGGTTTAACCCATGACCTTTTTGGGGAACATTCTAGATCCAAACCATGATAATAATATAGTCACAATGAAAACCTAGATCAGAGGCTCAACAAATTGACTTCATATATGAAAGGGATTAAGCAATTTTAATTTGGGGAATGGGAAGGGTCCTTCAAAAGGTAGCAGTTGAGAAAAACTAACCAGTCATGTAGGATTTCATTGGGAGGAATAGAGAGAGGAGGACCTGGGGATTTTATATAATGGCTGCTGGAAATGAAACATTCCTTTGAACCACTCTCAAACATGAATTTACAGAGAGAAAAATACTACTCAGTCCTGTCAATTCAGTGGATACAACCGTTGAACCATGATTTGGCAAGAAGACAAAACAACCAGCTGATTTTACCAAATTCGGTTCCATTTTTCCAGTTGCTGTGCTGATATTACTCACATTCAGCCACCCTCTACCTCAAAGCACCCATTTTTTTGAGGAGCAGACTTCTCTTTGCAGAAATAAAACAAAATAGGTTTCTGTTTGTTTGTGTGGGCAGCTCAAATGTTATACGGAGGCAATACAAATGGAGAGAAATTGCCATTCAGAGATGCAAGGTGGCTCATTTTTAACTGTTTTCAGTGAAATGGATAGAAAGTGTGGCATTGTGTCTGCCAGCAGGGAGCACGTTACAGGGTCACCGATGCCACCGTGGACCTGAGCGGATGCTGGAAACACTGCATCCACGGGGCTCCTGATCTTTTCCAGCTGAGCAAAATGTTCATCACAAACTTTCAAACATAGTGACACCTTGTGCGTCTGATCTGCTGAAATTTACATCAGGAAACCAGTAACAGGGAAAGCTGTGAAGGTCTGCAGTGGGTAAATGCTACTAGGAGTCCACATTTCCTTCGGGAAAGGAAAGATGAGTGGCTTAGCACTCGACGAGCAGATGCGATAGGTTAAGTTTTACAGTGCGTAGCTATGGCTGAACTATTTGGAAGGAGACTGCAAAATTAAACCTTGAAACCATGATGTTTGCAGTGGCAATTTGGATTTAGTTTTTTTTTCCAAACTAATGATTTTAATCAATACAATTATAATCACCCCATTGTAATAAATACTCCATTTTAGAATTCTTTGCAAATGACATAAGAAACAAAATTCCTATCATAATTTATTGATATGATTGATAGAGTTGTTTCATTTCTGGTACGTTTATGATCCTTTAGAAAGCAGAAATTTTACGCACATCTATAATTTGCTCCTTGCTTCACATGGGAGATGGAGGCAAACTGTGGGTGATTATACTTCCTACTCCCTGGCAGTACTTCTAGAAAGGAATGTTAGTGTACTTCAACCAGCGTCAACTACCTCCTATGGAAATGGGGATGCAGAAAGGAACCTTGTCCCTTCTTCAAAGTGACCACAACATAGTAAGGGGAGAGAGAGACTTGATAAGACCTACTGAGTGAAATTTGGTGCCTGTAATTATCAGATTATAGCCAGAACTATGGGGGAAGGAGGAGTTGTGCATCAGGCATCTATGCGGTCTGAGGTCCATAACCAGCCCTGTGCTCTTGGTTTAAACTCAGAGTATCCCTAAGGCCTGGTAAGGCTGTGTGTGTGTGTGTGTGTGTGTGTGTGTGTGTGTGTGTGTGTTGCTAGGGATTGAATCTAAGGGCATTCTATCTCCGAGCTACACTTCCAGCCACTTTTTTGTTTTTTGTTTGGAAGTAGGGTCTTGCTAGGTTGCTGAGAGTCTTGCTATGTTACTGAGGCTGGCCTTGGACCTGTGATCCTCCTGTCTCAGTCTCCCAAGTACAGGGATTACAGGCATACGCCACCATGCCTGGCCTGGTAAGGCTTTTAGTGAATAAATAATTTCTTGAATGAATAAACATGAATAAAACTGTTTTGTGGCTTGCACTGCTCTATAAAAATATCAATTGTTGATATAATGAGTACTGGCATTATTCTTGGCTAGGCCAATAGCGTGCTGCACAGTCATTTAGAAATGACTTTTAAATAATCAAAAGTCATCTAATCTGTCTGTACTTCAGTTTCTTTAAGTGCCAAATGAAGTGTTGACTTAGATAATTCAAAAATTATTTTCATATCTAAAAATACGGATTTTCTCTTTTTAAGAAAGTACATAGTCAAGTTACCCATAAATAAAAAAAACTATTCAATTGTGTTTTAAAAATCACAGAGTGAAGTTTAAATAAATTCAATGAATTATGTCTAAGAATATAAGACTATATTTGCAATAGGATTAATCTGCCGCTCCCTAAAACCCATTTCAGATTTGCTTATAACAAGGAACACATATTTAGTATCTATTTGTATTGAGCAACAAATCCTCAACTCTACCAAATAAAGGCAAAATGTTATAGATTATTCAGAATGACTCATCTGGAAGGTGACATTGATACACCATTTTATGAAGATATTTGGAATCTTCAGATGAAGGATGCCGTGTGAATACAATTTCAGAAGTAACCTAGACAGCAGTAATATGGCTTTCCTGTGAGCTTTTCCTGGAAAGCCTACACTTTGCTGGTATCTAGGCATTTGGGTTTGGGGCCTCTCCATCCACAGGCTGCTTATCCTTATCCTGCCTGCTTCAGCCTAGCTGGTGCCCTCAGTTCTTTGAAATGCTCCTCAGGTGGAGGCCCCGAACACTCTCCCCACCTGAACCCACCCACGTGAGACTCCAAAGAGGGAATCATGCGTCTGCATGTAAACAGTTTTTGCCTTGACTGTTTACTTGAAATTATTGATTAGAAGTGAATATTTCCCCTTCAATTCTTAGTACTGCCTCTTGCCAGCCCAGTGACCTGGCCAAGCTATGTGACCTCTCTCATTTTTAGATATTCCTTCTATAAACAGATTGATAACTCCTCATCCTCCTCTTTCCAACCTCATCTATGGATAACATGAGAAAATATGTATTATAATGCTAGAGAATGTGGTAGACTGGAAAGGTGGTGTTAATGCATTAAAGAGATCAGGGACATGGAATAATTTTTTGATAACAGAGCTAGGAAGTGGGACACTTGGTGAATTGACACACATTTAATGGGGCAAAGGATACTGGAGGAAGAAGAGCATGGGGTGGTGGTGGATGGTGCTGCTGGGCTAGGGGTGTAGGTAAAATTAGCCCAACCCAGAGAACACTGAACTTGAGGCATCTGTGAAGTCAATCCATGTTCCTTCTCCTTTCTTTGCTTCTTTCTTCTATCTATTCTTCTTTCCTTCTTTCAACACAGACTAATTAAGTACTTAATACATACTATCCACAAGGGCACCCTGATTAAAAAAATGTGAGATGTAGTTTTTGCTTAGTATTTAATGTTGGATCTCAAGAGAAATATATTCGAAGCTCCTCAGTGTGTGTGTATATATATATATGTATATGTATATATGTATAGATATACACATATGTCTATCTATAGATCTATGTCCATCTTATCTACTTATCCATGTATCTATTTATCTATCTTTATATACACACACACACACACTCCACATGCATACCTACATATATGTCATCATTCCTACCACACATAATGGAAACCGTAGGACTCCGTAAGGCTCCCCAGGGTTATAATATTATGGGATGAAAGGAAGAATGGAAGGACAGATTCCTGACAACTGGTGACCCTGAGTGTAGGAGCAGCTCATCCAGAGGCGAGGACCAGGAGGATCCCTGAGGGAGCAAGCCAAGTTAGCTGAGTGCAGGGAGCCCCTGGAATGACACAGCTGCTTCACCAATAGCTTTGCCATTTGATCCATAGCGAGGACAGAGTGACGTTGCGGACTGATTGAGAGTAAGAAGTCAAAGAATGCAGCCTGTTCTTTCACAAAACCCAGTGGTGAGGTGGTGACAAGATGGGGCGCAGCTATCCTGGTGCAAACAGAAAAGCTAGAGTCCTGAGACGTGGCAGCAGGGCCAGGTTTTCCCCCAGATATCTGGTCTGGCACAGAACCTCAACCCTTCCAGCACAGGCTGACTCCAGGTGGAATGTGTCCTGCCCTGTGTCCAGAGCTGCCAAGTCAGCACCATCCTCAGTCTGCAGAATCTAATTCATCCTCTTCCTTCCCGATTCTTATCCCTTCCACACCTATGTCTACAGATGCTGCATCTCAGTCTGCTGTCCCTGCCAACCCCCTTCGACTTCACCCCTGTGCCCCCTATCTGGTTCTCTCCTGCATCCCTCCTTCCCGCATTATCCACTGTGCCCAGACCTGTTCTACACACTCTCCATGTGACCTGCTCCTGGCCGCCCCAGCCTTTATCTATATGACCCTGTGGTCACCCCACTAACCTGCCTCCTGAGAGAGCTCAGGGGACAAGTTGATAGCCTATTCCATCAGCTGAGAGGAACAGCAGCACGCTTTTAGTTTTTAACCATTCATTGCATTTGTCCTGGTAAGGATTGTTTCCTGCTTTGCAAGGGCCTTGCTATGCTCCCTGCCATAAAAGAGGTGCGTTTCACAGCACCAGTGATTTCCACTCTAAAGCTCAAAAATCCAAGACTTAGCGAGTGAACAGGATAGCAGCCAACGGGGTCTGTGGTTTCTAATTCCCAGGCTGGGGTTCTTTCCTTTCTCTGTAATTGGAGCTTATTCACCAGGAAGAACCAGGAAAGGGACATGTTTTGCCACATCAGGAAGGATCAGAGACTCACTCCTAGGCCACCCATGATCAGGGTGACTACCACTCATTTTTACAATGGAGATCCAACCTCCTAGTGCAGCCTTGGAGATGTGATGGAGGGATGAAGGATTCATCTCAGAGCTACAAACAAAGCACTGCTGAGGGTGATTTTGACATTTTAGAATATGTGCTAGGAAGGCTTTGACATCTGTGACCTCAATAATTGGAAGGTTCCGCCATACTGTGAAGGGGTGGGGGCCAGCAGGCAGCGCCTGTCAGATCCCACGTCAGGATTGATAAATGCGTTATCTGGTGCTCTGTCAAAACGCTCGTGTTAGCTGGGCGTGATCTCTCTCACACATGGAACATGGTTGGACCATCTGCTCACTTTGGAAGCAATATCTTGAGCCCATCTCCTATGCCCAAGCCAGGTCTGTGACTTGCCCTAGCATGGAGAAAGGATTCGTGGGCACACAGAGGTGCCAGGCTCTGGTCTTTGTGAACACACAGCCTTGGGATGCTTTGGGACTTTGGGAAATTGCTCACATCCTGGTGTGGTCCTGAGTTCTGATAAGTTACCCTCATCGTGCCCACCATCTATTTGGGGATTGCAGGAGCCTTGGTTGAGTGCTAATGTTTTTATAATGTGCCTTCTTTGCGACAGATTGGGATCAGAAAGCAGGCTGTTAAATGCCCTTTGTTTCTCTTCAAACAAGGTTCTTTTAAAATCATCACTCTCGTCAAACCAGGGCTGGTGTCTCTGCTTGGCAGAGCCCACTGTGACCGCCTTCGGCGTGGGTATTCTATCAAGTCGTTCAAGCTCGCTGTCAGCCGCAGGGGTCCCGCACTCAGTGTCAGGAGGAGGAGGGGACCGAGCTCTTGATTAATGTTTAAGTCCTTCAAGTACTCTATCTTTGTGTCTAGGAAGCACCGGGGCATAGCAGGGACGATGAGGTGGAATTGCAGGCTGTAATTAGTTGAGGAGCCAGTTCTGACCGGTGGCACAGGTTAGTGGCCTGGAACGGCCAAGGGCCCTAGAAATCCACAGACGTGGCTTTTAGCACTGCTCTGCCCTGCACTTAGGGGACACTCTGGGAACATCACCAAATTTTTGAGCCTCAATTTATCCCTCAGTAAAAAGGATTGTTTTTGATACATGGAATAATAAAAGCATTATGAAGAAAAATTGCTTTTCCTCACGGCTTGGCTCCCGACTCCACAAACGCCAGTTTCCTCTGAGCTCAGATTTGTTAACAGAAAAGGGTTTGCAGTATAAAAGAAATTATAAATGACGCAAGGAAGAAGTATTCTACTCTGCAACATGAATTTATCACAGGCGTATAATTTCCGGGGTGATCATTTTTCTTCTGAACCTCCAATCTTGCACAATCAGGAGGTCGTTCTGGGGACAGGGGTGGGAGGTGCTCATGGACAGCATGGCCTTTTGGAAGGCTGAGGATCTGAAAGCCTCTACTCAGGTCCTTGGAGTTCTGCACCAATGCAGACAACCCACTGCAGTATTCTTGACCAATATCCTCCCACACTTATATGATTTCCATACTAGGAAGTCCCTATACCAAGGTACCAGCTCACCCTACAGTCGCAGTCACCTGTGATGGCGTATGGCAGGTGTCGGCTCCCTTTTTCTATAGGGAGCCACATAGCAAATATTTTCTGCTTTCCAACACATCCAGCTTCGGTCATGACCACTCAGCTCTGCTGTGGGGCACAGAAGCAGCTATTGACTATGTAGAAACCAGTGACTTTGGCTGTGCACCCATAAAATTTCATTCCTCAGATTGAATCATAGGCGGGATTTGGTGGCAAGGCCGTGTGGCCCCCAGGCCAGCTGTGTTCAACCTATTAGGTGGGCACACATTCTCTTTGTTCTATTTTCAAATTTGTGTACAGGAAAAAACGAGGCAATCTTTGTTTTCTCAACCCCTCAATAACTTTGCTATTTATTCCTCTTAGGCTTCTAAGAGCAATCAGAATTTTTTTTTTTTTTGTCAGTATGGGGGATTGAACCCAGGGTCATTTTACCTCTGAGCTACACCCCCAGCCCTATTTTTTATTCTTTATTTTGAAACAGGGTCTCAGTAAGTTGTGGAGGGTCTCACTAAGTAGCTGAGGCTGGCCGCGAACCTGCGATCCTCCAGTCTCAGCCTCCCAAGTACTGGGATTACAAGCGTGTGCCACCATGCCGGGCTTAGAAATTTAAGCTCTACTGTCTTCCTTCAGCTCAAGACAGGCCCTGGGTGGGCATTTTTGAGCTGATGGGATTCTGATATATTACTAGCCAAAGATTTATATTACTATCCATTTTTTAATCCAAATAGAGAAATTTAGCTAGAATATTTTAAAAGACCTGTTGTCCATGGCTGGAGGATGGGAAGTACTGAGATTTTACACCAGCGAGAGGAGAGCGTAGAATAAAATGTTTTTATCTTTTCAAGACCATGGACAGATACTTATGCTTGTTGCAAAGGCATCTTCAGAGATGTTGCCGCATATCCTAAAGGTCAGGGTAAGTCGGAGCCTTTTCTTTTGAGTGGAAAATGGAGATGTTGCCTGCTGCATTCTGTGGCTGATGCCTGCTTGGCTCTGTGACCCCCTCACGGCTGACATTGTCCTCCACATTTGCACCCAGCACAGGAGCGAGGCAGCCAGGCTGAGTAGGAAGAGAGTCATTCCAGGGCCAGAGGGGTGTGACTGATCCTTATTGCCATGCCTGAGATAGCCCTAAATGCTCCGTAGTGACGGGGGACTGACCATTCTCAGGGGTGGTATCTACTTTATTTACTTATTTATCTTGGTACTGGGGATTGAACCCAGGGGCATTCTACCTCTGAGCTATACCTCCAGCCATTTCTATTTACTATTTTGAAACAGGGTCTTCCTAGTTGCTGAGGGTCTTGCTAAGTTTCTGAGGCTGACCTTGAACCTGTGATCCTCCTATCTTAGCCTCCCAAGTACTGGGGTTACAGGTGTGCACCATCACTACTGTGGTATGTTCTTTTATCATGAGGAATTCCTGGTGCTCTTGTTAACCACTGGCTGGCTTTTCATTGGCCCCTTCTTTTTCTCTGCAGCCTGCTGTAGACAGGACAGACGCCAGGGATGGGCAGGAACTTCTTTCTCTGCTCTCTCTGCATGAGACCAGCCTCTAGACTCCAATCTAGTGCTACTTTAAGTGACAGCTCTGTACTCCATTTTGTTCCCTTGGGGCCCCTGACCACCTGGGAATGGGGTTGCCACTACCTCTGTAGAAAAGGCTCCCCCAGGAGCAGCCGAGCTAAGGGCTGTCTTCCCAGTGTTCATTCCCCAGAGAGAATCCTGGGTGCACCTTTCTGGAACCCTGAGAGCAGCAGCTTTTGCTTTACAAGAACATAGTCTCACTATTTCAGACTGAGCTTGGTGGATCATCCTAGTCTTTATCAGCAGAGAGACTGCTCCCCCAGGCAGCCCCGGCCCTGTGTGAGTCTCAATGTGTTGCGGTCTCTCTGTTGCCCACTCCCATCCTCTCAGTAGAGACTGAACCCCACTCACACACGCTGGCCTGTGCTTCCTGGGCTTCCTGCTTCCTGTGACAGTACCTGTGACAAAAGCAAATGAGGCACACAGAAAGGGGGCAGGGGCTCCTAGGGCCAGTCTCAAACCTTCATCCTTTTACAAGCAGAGGGACATAGACTTCATAGCGCTCTGAATCTAATCCACACCGGCACGTCATAAGGGATGTGTTGCTGATTCCGTGTTTCAAGCTAATATCACTGCTGAGATTCCTTGGAGAGAGAAAGGCTGAGAGGATGCTCACGGATCTCAGGGAAAGCAAGGACGGGATTGCTCTGCCTCGTTCTGCTCAGTGAGCGGAAGGCAGCCACAGAAGGCGGTCTCATTCTTCTGGGCACATCAGTGCCGAGGACAGTCCAGGAACCATTGGGCACTGGGAATGCAGAACTCCCCTCTTGCATGTTGAGGTAGGTGACGCTGTGTCTGACACTCAGAACTGGACATGGTCCAGTGTGCTTCAGAATGACAACCACACACTGAGCCGCTCAGCAGGCAGCACCACAGAAGTGTGGTACCGCTGGGCCAGAAGCAGGCTGCAGTGTCCTGGGCCTCTCTCTGTTGTTCCCGGTGTCCTCTGCTTGGGCAGGTCAACCGCTCTGAACTTCAGCTTCTTTTTCTTTTTGTGGTACTGGGGATTCAACCCAGGGGCATTCTACCTCCAAGTTATATCCCCAACCGCTATTTTTTATTCTTTATTTTGAAACAGGGTCTAGCTAAGTTGCAGAGGGCCTCACTAAGTAGCTGAGGCTGGCCTTGAACCTGTGGTCCTCCTGTCTCAGCCTCCCAAGTACTGAGATTACAAGTGTGCGCCACCATGCCCGATGACCTTCAGTTTCTTTATCTGCCAAGTGCAAATGCTGTTGTTGGTAAATACCATCTTTTTTTCTATCTACTTCTTAGTAGCACCTTGGGATTAATGTAAAAGTGCTTCCTAATCTTGGAGAAGATTTTTTTTTTTTTGCAGTACTGGGGATTGAACCCAGAGGCGTTCTACCTCCGCGCTACACCCCCGGCCCTATTTTTTTATATTTTATTTTGAAACCAGGTCTCATGAAGTTGCGGAGGGCCTCACTAAGTAGAGAGAGAGAGCTGAGGCTGGCCGCGAACCCGGATCCTCCGGTCTCCGCCTCCCAAAGTACTGGGATTACAAGCGTGTGCCACCACGCCCGGCTCCTTGGAGAAGTTTTCTGAAGGTAAGATTCTTTTTATGAGGGCTTGTCTCAGGAATGGCAAGTGTTTGTCAGATAGTCAGCCATCATGGAACATGGTCTATGATGAAGAAAGCATATTCCCTGTTCCCATCATGCAGGGTCTGGAGTACGTGTGGGAGCACATGATGCCTTCACCCGCAGCTGAGCCCACTTCCTGCGATGAGTGCGGTATCACCTGCTCCCACGCAGCAGCTGGGCCATCCGGAGACTGTGTGGAAAGAGACCTGGTGTTTGAAGTTAGACATGTTGAAGTTCAAATACGGGTTTTTCTGTTTAGCAATGAGATGGTTTTCGATGATTGAATCAGCCTCTCGGGCTCCTTTTCCCCAAATGTGAACTAGGAGTAAGATCCAACTCTGCAGCATTGCTGGTACAAGGAAAAATGACGATGGGAAAGAGTTCAGCAACCTCTGATACTACAGCAGGGGTGCATACTCCTGTCCACCGTGGACAGGGATGGGTGCAGGCAGAGACCCTACACAGAGTCAGGTCCATCTGAGCTGGGCTTTGAAGTACATTTATGAGTCACCAGTGCAAGGGTTAATGGAAGCCCCTCCAAGCAGTAAGAATGTGCAGGGCAGATGTGAGACAGATAGAAGGAGGAGGAAGAGGAGCTGCCCAGAGACCAGGCCGTGAGCCCGAGGACCAGGCTGAGGGCTTGACTTGATTCTCCTGGCCATTTTCTTACTGGAGAGGCGTGGCAGTTTCGGAATGTTTTTAATAAGATTTTTATATTATGTGCATATTTTACCTCTCCTTTCCATCCTCCTAGCTTCTTGCCCAGAAGAATGTTGTCAAGGGGGCAGAAATGAACAGCATTTATTTTCTGGCTTTGAGGTAGTCCCTGGGGGAAAATGGCGTGTATGCAAATAGTAACTGATGCGGAACCTAGTGCCCATCAGGAAAGAGGAGGTCAGGGCTGGGCAATGATTGGGTACCAGGGATGTGGGTGGGGAGAAAGGCAGGGGTGTTTGTGAGTATTTGCGTATATGTGCAAGTGTGTGTGGGAGTGTGCATGAGTGTGTATGTGATGTGTGTGTGGTACACGGGTGCATGAGTGTGTGTTTATGTGCAGGGATTTGAACATGCATGTGAGAGCATGTTTTTCCATGCGTGTGCATGCATACATGCCTTGGTGTATACACATGTGTGTGAGTGGAGGATGGCAGGTCCAAGCCTGTCTTGGATAGAGATTGATGTCTGGTGTTCCCAGGCCAGAGCAGCTACACAGGAGCAGCTGTGGTGCCCAAGTCCTTGGGACCAGGTGGCTGCTGGCTGCAGGGTGGCTCTGCGGGATCTCGTTTGTTCCTGCCTTTGCATGGGGGTTCCTGCTGTGCCTCTTGGGGGACAGATTCCATTAGCACCAATGAACTCTGTGAAACAGTGTTGGAAAAATGACACCTTCCGTGTTTAGAGTGGGGGGTTAAAAAGAAAACAGGCACAGTTCCCTCCCCCGAACCCGGCTGCTGGGGAAGCAGCATGAGAAGGCTGGGAAGTAATCAGTAACCGTGCAGGTGCGGACTTGGGGAAGTGCCAGGGCAGACGGGTGCCATAGGCTTTGCAAGAGTCTTTGTTAGCTGGAGAAAGTTCCTCGCAGAAACACCCACACAAAGGCCTGAGTGTTTGTCACTTCACAATACAATCCAAAAGGGGGAGTGGAAATTACCAAAGTTTTTCTTCACCTGAAGAAATCAATATTATGCAGGGGAAACATAAAGTAACTTCAATAAGGCTCATAGATCAGGGCTGGGAGCCTGGGGAGTCAATGTGTAGTCTCTGCACTGCTCCCTGGGGTTGGTGTTATCGCCGCTCAAGGGCTATTTGTCCAGAACCCATGAGTGTAGGTTGTAGGAAACAGTAGAGGAACAGGGAAGGTTGAGCAAGGAAGGAAGACTCTGAGGATTCATTTGTGGATCACCGTCAGTGTACCAGACCCTGACCATGGCTAGTGATTTCTTGCCAGGTCCCTACCATGTCCAAGCCCATCATGTAAGTAACTCCATTTTATGGATAAGAAAGCAGAGGCTCAGAGAGGTCACAGACTTGTCGAAGGCACAGAGAAACTAAGGATTAAAGACCTTGGCCTTTATTCCACACCTGAGAAGTTCACAGTTATATTAGGCAGCTTTACTATGATAACAAACAGCCCCAAACAGCAGAACATCGCGGGCTTCTACAATAGATGCTTATCTCTCACTCCTGGGCCTAGATGTTTATGGTGAGTCTATGAGCTGGTTGGCCAAGCCTGGTGTTAGAGTGTTGGTTCAAAATGTTTCCCCAAAAGCTCATGTGTTGAAAGAATGATCCCAAGTGCAGTAAGATTCAGAAGGAGGTGGGGCATTGGGGGCATGGCTTTGGGGACTAAATGTGTTCCTGGTTGTTCTCTTTTCTCCTCCTCCTCCTCCTCCTCTTCCTCCTCCTCCTCCTCCTCCTCTTCTTCTTCCT
>PVJS01018513.1:0-34793 GCA_004027185.1 Glis glis | reverse complement strand
GACCAGGGTTACTGGTTGCATCCAACCAACCCTGACTCCCTTCAGACGAGTCTACTCACCAGAGCAGACACTCTGGTGTTGCTGCCAAGCGTTGTCTGGTGAAGTGGGGCCAGTGTCCGGTCCCCGGGGCACTGTCCAAGGCCCGAGTAGGGTCTCTATAAGATCTTGCTGGGGCCTCCAAAAGTTGTACCCCATGTTTAGGGCAAAGGGTCCGAGACCAGACTCAGTTAAGACGGGAAGCATTTATTACTGCGGGGCCACCACTCCCAAGCTAAAAAAAATGGCAGCCCAGTGTACACTTCACCACTTCCTTTTATAGAGAGCAAGCAGAGTTTGCAGGGTATGCTCGGGATTGACCAATCATAGTAAATTTTCCTTAATTATAAGCAAGGGGGTAGGTATAGGGGCGTAGGCTGAGCACCCAGGCAGGGAATGGGGGGCTGGTCTGGGCAGAAGTGATGCTTGCTTGCATTGGAAGTCCAGTCTGCAGTGGTGGCCTGGAGCCCAGAGCTGCAGACGCGGGAGGCAAGGCACGGTCCTAGGAGCGATAAGGGCAGGGACTGGCTTTTTCCTTGGAGCAGTAATGGCAGGTAGTTTAATTTTAGGGTAGAAAACGAGGCTAAAAATTATTTTTAGGGCATGTTACCACAGTGGTTGGTTCCATAATTTGGCCACTGTGCATTGTGCTGCTATGAACATGGGTATGCATATATTACTCTAGTTTTCTGGTTTAAAGCTCTGGTATGATACCCAGTAGTGGTATAGCTGGATCATATGATGGATCCATTCCCAGTTTTCTGAGGAATCTCCACACTGATCTTCATAGTGGTTGAACTAGTTTGCAATCCCACAAAGTGTAGAAGAGTCAAAATTTCCCCACATCCTCGCCAACATTTGTTGTTGTTTGACTTCTTAATGATTGTCATTCTAATTGGGGTTAGATGAAATCTCAGAGTAGTTTTGATTCACATTTCCCTGATTGCTAATGATGTTGAACATTTTTTCATGTATCTATTGGCCATTTGTAGCTCTTCTTCATTTCAGTTGCCTACTTCGTGATTGGATTATTTGTTCTTTTAGTGAAAAGTCTTTTAAGTTCTTTGTATATCCTAGATATTAGTCCTCTGTCAGAGGGATAGCTTGCAAAGATCTTCTCCCATTCTGTAGGCTTTGTCTTTAGGCTCTTGATGGTTTCCTTTGATTAGCAGAAGCTAATGCTATCCCACCTATTAATTCTTGTTTTAATTTCCTGTGCTTTGAAGGTATTGTTGAGGAAGTTTATATTTGTGCCTATATGTTGGAGTGTTGAAACTATGCCCTCCACTAGTAATTTCACAGTCTCTGGTCTAACTTCCAGGTCTTTGATCCATCTCGAGTTGACTGTTGTGCAGGGTGAGAGGTAAAGATATAGTTCCACTTTTCTACAGGTAGATAAGCAGTTTTCCCAGCACCATTTGTTGAAAAGACTGTCCTTTCTCCAATGTATGTGTTTGGCACTTTTTTCAAAATCAATTGGCTATAAGTTATTGGACTAGTTTCTGTATCTGTATTCTGTTCCACTGGTCTATGTGTCTGTTTTTGTGCCAATACCATGCTGATTTTATTACTATGGCTCTGTAGTATAATTTGAAGTCAGGGATTATGATGACTCCTGCATGGTTTTTATTGCTGAGAATTGCTTTGGCTTTCTGGGTCTTTTGTTTCTTCATATGAAATTAACAATTGATTTTTTAAGATCTGTGAAAAATGATGTTGGTATTTTGATAGGGATTGCATTGACTCTGCAGATCATTTTTGGCAGAATGGCCATTTTGATATTTATTCTGCCTATCCAAGAGCAGGGGAGATCTGCTGGGACCAAAGGCGAAGCCAAAGTTTCTTCGGCTGTTTGACAAAGTCACAGCAGAAGGAGGCTTGTCGCAGAGTGGACATCCTCTAATGGCAGCCAGCCTGTTGGTGGCCTTACTATTAATGTTAATAATTGTGGGATTTGTGAAGGGAATTGTAGGACTTATGCCAAGAACTCAATTTATGCAGAATGACTCTAATTCAGGTGAAATGCAGGAAGACTGTTGTTCCCAGTATAAAAATAATTTATAGGAAAAGGGAGTTAAACCAGATAATGAGTACTGCCTGCCAATCTGTAAAATATTAGCTAGTGCTCAGAACAAGGAGGAACATAAACAAAGACATGCTGTACAAACAATTATGGCTTCTAGGAAGCTTGCCTACTGGATAGGTAGGAGGCTGTGGTTTCACCCTCGAGGAAAACAAGCAAGCCTGTGACTACCAGCCTGTGACTGATCCTCCTCGGAGTTACACAGGTGCTTACCTTCAAGGTAAATGGTGGCTCTGGATAAAGGGGCAAAAGGGTCCAAACTAGAGACACAAACTTTATGATAAGGCTTTCTAGAAGCCCTATTTTGTGCTTATTCCACTTCATCTAATGTTAACCAATTACAGGCATTGCTCACTTATTATAAATAGTGGATAGATAATACCAAAAATAGAGAAATAAAAGAATTCCTTAAAAAGAATATGAAAGGCCATCAGAAAGAAATAGAAAAACTTAAACCTCAACTAAAGAAAGAATAAAATATAGAATATAAGCATAAATGGTATTAAAATAGAATATAGTTTAAGTATAGGCATAAGGTCTAGTTAACCACATAACTCATAGCTTTTAATCTTTAGCATAAGTATAGTTATAGTCTACATAGGAAAGATATAAATAAAAATAGTTTAGTAGCAGACATAGTTAGCCACAATGACATTTATTTTTAGATAGTTAGCATAATATATGTAGCCACGTAATATAAAAATAGTTAAGACTTATATAAAAATAAATAAAAGGCAGTAGTCAAAAGCCTTTAGGTAAGGTCATGTCTGTCACCTGATAACTGCAGCAGGATATTTCCAAGAACAATGCAAATGATTAAAAGAGCTAAGTTGACATTGTGGGAAGAAACATAAGTTTGCATGCAACCTGAGTAATTGGTGGGGAACATGTTGTGACCATCTGGACAATGGGTTGTTAATAACTGGGTAAATGACTGCACTGTAAAGAGTCCCATGATGTACTAAGTAAAAAATATTTTTTCATGATGTACTAAGCAGAAAATTGTTAGCGTTAAGACTTCATGATGTAAAAAAGGTATAAAAAATAAAGTCTGATGCTCGCTGGGCAGAGACAGTGCCTGCAGCTTCACGGACCTGCTGAGCCTCCTGTCTCTCATCCCAACACTGACTCCTCACCCACCTCCGAGTACCCTGACCCCTGCTAGAGTGGGTCTCTGGCAGAGATCTTTCCATCTTCTAAGATCTTCGATTTCTTTCTTCAGTGTTGTATAGTTTTCATTGTGGAGGTCTTTTACCTCTTTGGTTAAGTTTATTCCTAGGTATTTGATTGGTTTTGAAGTTATTGTGAATGGAATTGTTTTCTGGATTTCTTTCTCAGTGGATTCATGGTTGGCGTTCATGAAAGCTACTGATTTTTTTAGGTTGATCTTGTATTCTGCTACTTTGCTGAATTCGTTAATCAGCTCTGGTAAATTTTTTGGTTAAGTTTTTTGGGTTTTCTAGATACAGGATCAAATCATCTGCAAATAAAGATAATTTTAATTCTTCTTTTCCTGTTTGGATTCCTTTGATATCCTTCTCCTCTCTTATTGCTCTGGCAAGAGTTTTGAGGGCTATATTGAAAAGGAGTGATGATAGTGGGCCTCCTTATCTTGTTCCTGATTTTAAGGGGAATTCTGGCAATTTTCCCCCATTCAATATGATGTTGGCTTTGGGTTTCTTATATATTGACTTAATGATATTGAGGAACGTTCCTTTTATTCTGATTTTCTGTAGAGTTCTTAACATGAATGTGTGTTGAATTTTGTCAAATGCTTTTTCCGCATCTAGTAAAATGATCATGTGATTCTTCTTTTTAGTTCAATTTATGTGGTGAATAACATGTATTGTTTTGCATATATTAAACCAGCCTTGTTTTCCTGGGATGAAACCAACTTGGTCATAGTGTACAATTTTCTCAATTGGGTTTCGAATGTGCGTGGCTAGTATTTTATTTAGAATTTTTGCTTCTATGTTCTTAAGGTATCTTTATTTGGCTTTGGTATTAATGTGATGTTGGCCGCATAAAAGGAATTTGGAAGACTTCCATCTCTTTCAATTTCACAGAATAGCTTGTGAAGGATTGGGTTTAGTTATTCTGTAAATGTTTTGTAGAATTCAGCTGGAAAACTATCTGGACCTGGGCTTTTCTTTGATGGAAGACTTTTTATTGTTGTTTCTATCTCTGTGCTTGCTATTGGTTGATTCAGGTTTTCTATATCCTCTTAGTTCAATTTAGGCAGGTTGTATGTGTCTAGAAATCTGTTCATTTCTTCCATGGTTTCCAGTTTATTGGAATATAAGTTTTCAAAGTAGTTTCTGATGACCCTCTGAATTTCTCCACTATCTGTGGTGATATCCCTTTTTCATTTCTGATTTTGGTAATTTGAGTTGATTCTCTCCTTTTTTTGGTTAGGTTAGCTAGTGGTTTGTCAATATTGTTGATCTTTTCAAAGAACTGGCTTCTTTTGTTGAGTCTTTGTATTCTCTTATTATTCTCTATTTCATTAAGTTCTGCTTTGATTTTAGTTATCTCTGCCTTCTACTGGCTTTGGGCTTCAACTGTTCTTGTTTTTCAAGATCCTTGAGGTATGTCATTAGGTTGTTTAATTGGAAGCTTTCTGATTTTCATATGTGGGCACTCAGTGCTATAAATTTCCTTTTAACACAGCCTTCAAAGTGTCCCATAGATTTTGGTATGTTGGGTCTATATTTTCATTTAATTCCAGGATTTTTTTAATTTCTCCCCTTATTTCTTTTCTGATCCCATCCTCATTCAGAAGTGTTTCATTCAGTCTCCATGTACTTACGTGATTACTTTTGATTTTCCTGTTTTTAATTTCCAGTTTCTTTCTGTTGTGATCTGAAAAGATGCAGGGAATTATATCACACCTTTTGAATTTGCTGGTGCTTGCTTTGTGGCCCAGCATGTGGTCTCTTTTGGAGAATGTT
This sequence comes from Glis glis, assembly GCA_004027185.1. Classification (NCBI taxonomy): domain Eukaryota; kingdom Metazoa; phylum Chordata; class Mammalia; order Rodentia; family Gliridae; genus Glis; species Glis glis. The sequence goes on along the minus strand of PVJS01018513.1, from coordinate 29,723 downwards.
CCTTGGGCAGCTGAGAAGAATGTGTACACAGGTGTTATTTGTTGAAATAATCTGGATGTGTCTATTAGATCCATTCAGTCTATAGTTTTCTTTAGGTATGAAGAATCTTTATTCATCTTTTGTCCAGAGGATCATCTAGTAGCATGAGTGGTGTGTTGAAGTCTCCCAATAAGTGTTTTGATCTATTTGGGACCTGATGTCCCAAAGACTTTGTTTTATGAATGTGAGTGCGCCCACATTTGGGGCATACATGTTTACTATCATTATATTTTCTTGTTGGATTTTTCCTTTTTTTTAGTAAGAAGTGTCCCGCATTGTCTCTTCTGATGTGTTTTAGCTTGAAGTCTGTTTTGTCAAATATAACCATTGCTACCCCTGCTTGTTTTTGATCTTCTTTTGCATGGTATATCTTTTTCCATTCTTACACCTTCAGTGTATGAGTATCTTTGGCTAGAAGGTGAGTTTCTTGTAAGCAGCATATTGTTGGGTTATGCTTTTTAATCCATATTGCCAGTCTATGCCTTTTAATCGGGAGTTGAGTCCTTTGACATCCAATGTTATTATTGAGATATGTTTTTTTTTTCTATCAGTTTGAGTTCTATTTTCTGTTTGATGTAGTGACAAATCCCCTTGTTTAATTGCCTACCTGGTGGAGTTCAGCTCTCTTGTAGTTCTGAAAATTGCTTGTTTTTCCTTCTTTATGATTTATTTTTTTCAGTATTTTCTCTAGTGTTGGCTTGGTCCTCATGAATTCTTTAAGTGTTTGCTTATCATGGAACATTTTTATTTCTCCATCAATTTTATTTTTATATGTTTTTATTGGTGCATTGTAGACTCACATCACAATGAGTAACAGTTTGGTGTTAACATACATGCATACAGCTCTTGGTGTCCCTCCCCACCGAATCCCCCCCACATGTAGTACTGAGAATGTCATTGGTATAATCTCATGTGTACACATTGTTTATGATAGTAATTCCATAGATTCACTTCTTTCTTGCCCTTCCCCTTCCCTTGTACCCCTTCCCTTGCACCACTGAGGGTTCTCTGTTGTCATTGGACTCCTTTTTGTGTCCCCACTACTCCCTAGGTTGCACATATTAATGCAAATATATGTCCCTTCTTTTTTGTGATTGGCTAATCTCACTTAATATAATGTTCTCCAGATCTTTCCATTTTCTTGCAAATGATGTTATTTTGTTCTTCTTTATTGCTAAGTAGACTTCCATTGTGTGTATTTCCCATAATCTTGTTATCCATTCATCTGTTGATGGACATCTAGGTTGGTTCCATAATTTGGCCACTGTGAATTGTGCTGCTATGAACATGGGTATGCATATATTACTGTAGTTTTCTGGTTTAAATCCCTTTGGAATGATACCCAGCAGTGGTATAGCTGGATCATATGGTGGATCTATTCCCAGTTTTCTGAGGAATCTTCACACTGATCTCCACAGTGGTTGAACTAGTTTGCAATCCAACAAACAGTGTTGAAGGGTCCCAATTTCCCCACATCCTCGCCAACATTTGTTGTTGTTTGACTTCTTAATGCTTGCCATTCTAATTGGGGTCAGATGAAATCTTAGAGTAGTTTTGATTTGCATCTCCCTGATTGCTAATGACGTTGAACATTTTTTTCATGTATCTATTGGCCATTTGTATCTCTTATTTCGTGAAGTGTCTATTCATTTCAGTTGCCCACTTCTTGATTGGATTATTTGTTTTCTTAGTGTAAAGTCTTTTAAGTTCTTTGTATATCCTAGATATTAGACCTCTGTCAGAGGGATAGCTTGCAAAGATCTTTTCCCATTCTGTAGGCTTTTTCTTTAAGCTCTTGATGGTTTCCTTTGATGAACAGAAGCTTTGAAGTTTAATGCTATCCCACTTATTAATTCTTGTTTTAATTTCTTGTGCTTTGGAGGTCTTGTTGAGGAAGTTTCTACCTGTGCCTATATGATGGAGTGTTGGACCTATGGCTTCTTCTAATAATTTCACAGTCTCTGGTCTAACTTCCAGGTCTTTGATCCATCTCGAGTCGACTCTTGTGCAGGGTGAGAGGTAAGGATTTAGAGCCATTTTTCTACAGGTAGATAACCAGTTTTCCTAGCACCCTTTTTTGAAAAGACTGTCCTTTCTCCAACATATGTGTCTGGCGCCTTTGTCGAAAATCAATTGGCTATAAGTTTGTGGACTTGTTTCTGTATCTTCTATTCTGTTCCACTAGTCTCTGTGTCTGTTTTTGTGCCAATACCATGGTGATTTTATTACTACAGCTCTGTAGTATAATTTGAAGTCAGGGATTGTGATGCCTCCTGCATGGTTCTTATTGCTGAGAATTGCTTTGGCTATTCTGGGTCTTTTGTTTCTCCATATGAAATTAATGACTGATTTTTCTAGCTCTGAGAAAAATGATGTTGGTATTTTGATAGGGATTGCATTGACTCTGTAGATCATTTTTGGCAGGATGGCCATTTGATAATATTTATTCTGCCTATCCAAGAGCAGGGGAGATCTTTCCATCTTCTAAGGTCTTCTTTGATTTCTTTCTTCAGTGTTCTATAGTTTTCATTGTAGAGGTCTTTTACCTCTTTGGTTAAGTTTATTCCTAGGTATTTGATTGGTTTTGAAGTTATTGTGAATGGAATTGTTTTCTGGATTTCTTTCTCAGTGGATTCATCGTTGACATATATGAAAGCTACTGATTTTTTTAGGTTGATCTTGTATCCTGCTACTTTGCTGAATTTGTTAATCAGCTCTAGTAGATTTTTGGTTGAGTCTTTGGGTCTTCTAGGTATAGGATATCATCTGCAAATAAAGATAATTTTAGTTCTTGTTTTCCTATTTGAAATCCTTTGATATCCTTCTCTTGTCTTATTGCTCTGGCAAGAGTTTCAAGGACTGTTTTTAAAAGGAGTGGTGATAGTGGGTATCCTTGTTTTTTTCCTGATTTTAAGGGGAATTCTGGCAATTTTTCCCCATTCAATATGATGTTGGCTTTGGGTTTCTTATATATTGATTTAATGATGTTGAGGTATGTTCCTTCTATTCCGATTTTCTATAGAGTTCTTAACATGAATGTGTGTTGAATTTTTTCAAATGCTTTTTCCGCATCTATTGAAATGATCATGTGATTCTTTTTTTTAGTTCGTTTTATGTGGTGTATAACATCTACTGTTTTGTGTATGTTGAACCAGTCTTGCTTTCCTGGGATGAAACCAAGCTGGTCATAATTTTTTCAATATGGTTTTGAATGCATGTGGCTAGTATTTTATTTGGAATTTTTGCATCTATGGGAGTATGAGGTGGGGTGCAGGGGTCCAAGGCCGGGCATGGTAGGCCTCCTGGGTTGCCCTAGAGGATGCCCTAGAGGACACTTCCCTACAGGATGCTGGGGGCTGGGGTTTGGTGCAGGGGCCACCAGGGTGATGCAGGAGAATGCTGGGGACTGGGGCCAGGTGAATGGGCCATCGGGATGAGTTGGGAGGACCCCAGGGTCTGGGTTCAGGTGAAGGGGCCGCTGCACCACACAGGAGGACTCCAGGACTGGGGCCATATGAAGGGACCACTGGGCCATGCAGGAGGACACTGGCATCCAGGGTTGGGCGCAGAGGCTGCTGAGGTGACACGGTGGGATGCCGAGGTCTGGGGCCAGTCACAGGGGCTGCTGGGGTGATGCAGGAGAATGCCAAGGTCCAGGGTGTTCGCAGAGGCCATGGGGGTGACTCGAGAGGATGCCAAGTTCTGGTACCTGGTGCAGAGACTGCCAGGGTGATACGAGAGGATGCTGAGGTCCATGGCAGGTGCAGAGGCTGCCGAGGTGACGCGGGAGGACGTCAAGGTCTGGGGCGGGCACAGAGGCCGCCAGGGTGACAACGGAGGATGCCAAGGTCTGGTGTCTCCATCAATTTTAAATGATAGCTTTGCTGCATATATCAATCATGGTTGGAAGTTGTTTTATTCCAGGGTCCAGAATACTTCAAACCAATCCTTCCTGGCATTCCTGACTTGGGTTGAGAAGTCTGGGGTGATTTTTATTGTTTTGTCCCTGTATGTCACCCAGTCTTTTGTTCTTGCTGCTTTTAATATTCTTTCTTTGGCCTCTATGTTAGTCATTTTAATTACTACATGGCATGAGGAGGTCCTTCTTTGGTCCTGTCTTAACAATGTTCTATATGTCTCCTGTATGTGAATGTCCATGTCTCTTTCTATGTTTGGGTAATTCTCTGAAATTATTTCTCTGAAGAGGTTTCTGATACCCTTGGGCTGTGCTTCTAAACCTTCCTCAATGCCTTTTATCCTTAGATTAGGATGTCTTGTATTGCCTTGAATTTCTTGGATGGTCAGGGTGTGTTGTAATATCTTCTGTATATCATTGTGTTCTCAGTTTTGAATGAGCTGTCTTCCAGGAGTGATGCCCTGTTTTCCATGTGGTCGAGCCTGCTTGAGTTAGCTTCTATTGCATTCTTTAATTCATTTATTGACTCCTTCATTTCATTTAGTTCCTTTCTGATTCTTTCTCAGAGCCTCAATTTCCTCCTTCATCCCCTCTACACTTTCTTTGAGGCCTTTCATCATTCTGAAGATGAAAATTTGGAATTCTCCATTTTGCATTTCCTGCAGGTCAGTATCAGTATTCTCACTTGTTGATGCATTGTGAGTGTTTCTTGTTTTGTCGCTGTTCCTCATTCTTGTATTTTTGGTGTTTTCAATGTTGTGCTTCTGTTGCCTCCACATCATCTTCCTTTCTGTGTATAAGACCTCTTGATGGTCCCTGTAGACCCAATTGGGTCTGTACACTGCAGACTGCAGACTGTGTTTCCCTCCCATCTGGTTGACTGGGACACAGTGTGTGAGTGGGGGCAGCACGTGGGTTCGGAAGCTCAGGTGGTGACACATGAGGCACACTCCAAGGAGTGGTGCTGCGTGCAGGCTTCAAGGGTTAGGTGGCAGGAAGGTGCCCAGTCTCTGAGGCGTAGGTGTTGGAGATCATGCGGGCTCTGAGACTCAAGGTTTGGGTGTCAGTGCCGGAAGCTGTCCAATCTCCGAGGCATGGGTGCTGGGGATTGCACAGGCCCCAAGTGAGGTGCACAGGCTCCGGGTCTCAGGTGATGGTGCTTGAAGGTACCTGTGCTCCGAGGCACTGGTGTTGGGAATTGTGTAGGCTCATAGCGCAGTGGGGTTGTGTGAGGCTTTGGCAGGAACCCACTCTAGGGCAGCCTTTGAGGCTGTCGGGATGGCCCTGCCACTCACAGAATTGTGCTCCAATTCCTTGCCCCGATTTGCTGATGGAGACGGGGGATTATTAATTCCAGGTTTAGGGTCTGGGGGAAGATGGTTCCTTTCTGATCCTGCTGACATGGGATTGTAGTTTTCTGTGGGTTTCTGTAGCTGGTAGACTCTGTGTCTGTGTGGTCATTCTCAGGTTACTGGATATTGGGTTTTGGTTTTTCTTTGGATGTGAGATGTTCAGTTCTGAACCCCTGAGGTGATTTTGAGACAGGCTCGTTTAGGGGCCCCTATTCCATCAACACCTTGGATCTCCATTTCCCTCTGACACATCAATCTGGGATGAAAATCTCAGCCTGGGGTAAATTCCAACATCTATCTCTTCAAGGCTTGCACCTGAACAGAACTCTGTGCCTGAGTTCCCCAGCACCTCAGAGTCCTGATGGCTGAGCTCACCTGCACTTGAGTTCCCCCCTGAAAAATATATTATGTCTATATGTTTATTTCTAGTTCATGGGATTTCAGAAAATTCATTAGTTTTTAAATTATATTTCTATATTTTTAAAATTTATAGCCAAAATATGTATTAAGTTTAAACATATTTAGTATTATATAATGCTTCCAGTTCTCAAAGATGCAAAATCACAGGATTCACTAAATATTAGACTATACTATCAGTTGTTTAGCATATCTGCAATAATGGTATATGAAGTCATATTAAAATAATTTGTTGGGAAACAAACTTGTCAATAATAATTATTTTTCATTATTTTAAGTATGAAAATCATTATATATACATTTTATAACTACCAACGGAAGAGAAAAAATCATTTACTGCTAAAAAGCAGTTATAGTGGCCAAGGTTAATTAAAAGAAGAATTGCAAAGAATGTCAGAATTCATTTGTGTTTTAAAGAAAGAAAGAAATTTCATCATCTGAGAAAAAGAAAAAGGACATTCCAAATATATACTGTATGAATATATGCCTAAAAGCATGTTTTACAGCATAGGGGATGGAGCTCATTTTGTTAATTACTGGATTATTTGGTAATTTTTTTCTAAAGATAATGTATCCTTTGCTTAAATTCAGGCTTCATTGCCTACATGGAAAGAAATCTGTATAATATGTTCTGGCCCAAAAAAGAATACTTCAGGACCCAAGTGAATTATCACTTCATACCCAAGTGAATATACTACTGACTAAATTAAAATACATATTTACTAAATTAAACAAAAAGAAAATTTCCATACCATTTTTTTTTTACAGAGACAAAGGCTGAGGTTTATTTAGGAAAGTGGGAATATACATTTAAGGGAGAACACCACGGACCATCTATAGAGGGAGAGCGCAACTTTGGGGTCTTATAAGTCCTTCTTTTATAGGAGATCCCATGAAGGGGTAGGTAGGGGTGCATGGCAGGGATGGAGATATGGACTTCCTCAGAATCCTCGGGTGCTGGACATCAATTGGTGGTGACTGGGTGGTATCTTAGATTGACCTTCCTTATGGACCCTTTGTTTACTAAGCATCTCAGAAATCCCAGGTAGGGAAGGTGGGGAGAGGGGCTATTATGATTAAGGGTATGGACCTACTGAGGATTTTGCCTACAAAAGAAGCAGGCCCTGAAGGATAAAGATAAAGATTATGAAGTTTATAGAATTTAAAACTATAATTCCTGCTTCCTTTCCAGTTTCCTTTGTTTCCTATTATTTTTTATTTCTCCTAACCTACCTCATTTCCCCCTCTGAGACTTGGATCCTTCAATCTTAAGGGTTGATGAAGGACAAAAATCTATTTTCTAAGATTCTTCAACACTGACAAGGGACAAAGGCTCTGTCTAGCCAGGGACCAGAAGACTCATCCTAACTAACCTAAAGGAGACAGAGAGAAACTGGCCTCAGTTATTGAGCTGTTTTATTTTTTTTACAGGAAGGTCAGCAGCTAACATCACTGAAGGACACAGGCCCAAGAATAGGAGCATCAATAGGCCATTTTTTTCCTATGTTCCTGAAGTTTTTGTTTTGCCCATAGTGTCATGCCTGCCACCAGAGCTGCTGAATCGACATTCGTTAAGACTGGTTATTGGGTCAACAAAGTCATTCATCTGCTTTTTGGTAGTATTGCAATTGAAGTGGGCATCTACATGAACAGTTGATGTGTTAGTGCATTGTACAATAACCCAGATATAGCTTTACCCTGGACCAAATGATTAGCATTTTAAACTGGAAGCCAGATAGCCAACCTATTTGGCTATATATGACATTGTGAAAAGTCCTCAAGGCACAAAGTCTAAAACACAGCATTAAAATTAGCATATTGGCTGCTATTACCTACATATTAGTACTAATAATTTGCTTACTATAAAGATGATATGCCACTGCTATCTGTCTTTTGCTTTTATGTATTTGTCAGAACCTTCTCTAAACCAAGCATCTTTGCTTTAGGTTTAACATTTTCTTCTGATATACTTTTTCGCACTTTTTGGGAAACCCCATTAACTCTTTAAAGTTACTGGATTAGCAAATAAATTCCCATAATCAAAAAGTTCAAAAAGAGTAGAAAGAAGCAATATTTCTGGTTTATAGTTCTTAGGGGAACTTAAACAGGTTTTAGTTTTTAATTTTGAGCAGGACTCTTAGTCCCTCCAGTACCTTACAGAAATAGGAATTTTCCTTTTTTGATGTCTGGTGGTCCTGGATCTGCCAAACTTCAAGAGGGACAGGTTTAGCTTTATAGCATTCTATACAGGCTCTGAAGTTGTGGGCATCCATACCATATTTTATTTCTTCTGTGAGCCTAAAAACAGAAGTACCATTTTAAATTGTAATGTAGAATATAAGGTGGAGCCAAAGTCATAAAATAGCTAGTTAAATTTTATGGGTGGTCTTATAAATGGCTCTGTGAGCATGACTCTTTTACCCCAGAATAGCACACTTGTTTTTGGTTTTATTTTCCTGCTAGGTGTTCAAGACCAAGTAATTAGCCCAATGTTGTACAAACATAAGTTTTTATAAGTTTTTGTTGTTAAGGTCAGTCAAGTCTCCTCAGGGCAACTCCTAAGGAATTTGCAGCTTTTCCTATACCAGTTGTGCCATCTGCCAGAATGGGTCATGGTCTTGCTGACCATTTGGCTTCCCTTGGAGCATAGGGGACATTTCCTTCTCCAATGACCCTCTATTTTGCAGAGTATGTGCTGGTGACTCCCAGTCTCTGGGGACTTCATGATCTCCCTGTTTAGGTAGGTCAAATGATTCACTGAAGTTGCAGGAACCTTCGTGAGGGCTTTACCTGAGTCCTATTTGACCTTGGAGAGCTAGGGCCAAAATATTTGCTGTTCTCTTTGTAGCCATTTTATTTCCTGATTGTTCTGCAATTATCAGTTGATGACCACCCAAAAGGTAAGTTTCACCATTCCTTTTTAATGAATAGGGGTCAATATTATATCCTGTTTTCCAGATAATGATTATAAAAACATTGTTTAGGTTATTCTGTTAGAGGTTGTACATTTTTAATGTTAACAGACAATAATTACAAACATTTACAAGTAAAATACAAAATAAAACTCTTAGGGACAAAACAAATCCAGTTTGTATAATAGTTCTGATAATATTTGATGACATACACAAATCCTAATTTAAATTTGACTTCATATATATATAATATATCATATATTAATACCCAATTTTTAATCAGAGTGGATGACTTGGAATGCCAAGCATTCAAGCACCTCTAATTATCTTTGCTTAAAGATGGTCATAATACAATTTAGGAACACAAAAAGATAAACATTAAAAAGAAAGTATATCATTATTAACAATTTCTTTTGTTGTAATTTAGAGAACACCAGCTTGGTAAAGTGTTCTCTTAAGCTTTGCATTTTAGAAGATACTCAGTAAACACAAATATCACATAGAAGTTAACATATATATTAACTTAACCCTTAATATTGGAGTGAAATTTAAAATACATGGCTCAGTAAGATAACTACAACTAAAAGTCTATGTAGGGTAACAGCATTGGTAAAAATAAAATAATAGCTCTAGAACTTTTTTTTTTGTGTGGTACCGGGGATTGAATGCAGGGGCGTTCTACCTCCGCGCTACACCCCCGGCCCTATTTTTTTATACTTTATTTTGAAACTGGGTCTCACGAAGTTGAGGAGGGCCTCACTAAGTAGAGAGATAGAGAGAGAGAGACAGGGAGAGAGCAAGAGAGCTGAGGCTGTCCACGAACCCGGATCCTCCGGTCTCCGCCTCCCAAAGTACTGGGATTACAAGTGTGTGCCACCACTCCTGGCCTTAGCTCTAGAACTTTTAAGTGTAGAGAACTGTGTTACTGATCAAAAATGGGCTTATTATCTGATGGACAATTTTATCTTTCTTATACAATAATAAAACATTTATTTAGTCAAAGCAAACATATATAAACCAGGTCTTAAATGACAAGGTTTTTCTTTTTTTTAATGGTACTAAATATATAGATGGCAGAAGTTTCAATAACTTTGTTAATCATTTTGTATGTTTAAGATTCAGATACAATGCACATTGAATAAAGAGATAACTTACTGACTAACTTGCATGTATTTGGAACCCATATACCTTTAACTTTATAATCTTTTATGAAACATTTAGATGAACCTCAAGTACACAACATATATAGCCCTCAGATGTATGCACATCTATGGTCACAGATATGTAGGGTTTCATATACTATAGCAACTAAAAGTAGTAGTTGTTCATTCAGCCTGTTTGAAATACAGAAATTTAAACTCTGATTCAGCTAAGATGCAGATTGCTAGGTAATCAAAGACAGTAAACACAAGAGATTATCTTTTTTTTTTAATTTACTAGGGATGGAACCCAGGAGCAGTCTACCTCTGAGCTACACCACAGCCCTATTTTTTGTTCTTTATTTTGAGATAGGGCCTCATTAAGTTGCAGAGGGCCTCACAAGTAGCTGAGGCTGGCTGCAAATCCTTGATCCTCCTGTCTCAGTCTCCCAAGCACTGGGATTACAAGTGTGCACCACCATACCCGGCTACAAGAGATTATCTTGATAAAATACAATCTTTAAGCTAGTTTTTAGTAAATGTTAAGAGCACAAAACATATTGTTTTAAATAAAGAACATAGAAAATTATCTTAACAAAATGAAAAAAAAAATTTTTGCTCTCTAGGCTAGTTTTGTAAAATTTTACCAAGAGCAATTTAATATCTTAAGAAAACCTAATTGTTTCAAACATAGAATCAATGCATTATATATGACTTTAAAAAAAAAACTCTTTAAATAATTCCTTTTAATTTTAACCAACTTTATTACACATCACAAGTCTTATCCTTTTCAAATCATTTGAAACTTCCTCAAACCCTCTATGACTTCCCTAACCTTCTGATTTTCATTTTTCACCTTTTTTTCCCTTATGGGATACCTCAGTCATTTAGAACAAAATCTGTCATACAAAATTCTTTCCCAACTAAAATCATTTTTCTCTTTCTTTTAACTTTCATTAAATACCTACTCATACCTATAAATATCTCCTATATATTTACTGAGTTTCCTTTTTTCTTAACAATTTAGCTTACACTTAAAAACAATCTTTATAAAGTCTTTCAATTTAGATAAATTACTTCTTTTAGGTAAGATAAAATACTTTATATTCTTAATAGTTGCTCATCAGAATACAGCCTAAAAATTATATATATTTATGTCTAGTGGCTTATGTTTAGTTAACATCCAAAAGAATGCAATCTTAAACTTCTACTTACATATATAAAACACATTTACTAGACTCAAATATATTGTCCTTTGCTGATGTTAAGAAGCCAAGAATAGCATCAGGCGTGGTGGCGTGCACGCTGTAATCCCAGTACTTTGGGAGGCAGAGACCGGAGGATCCGGGTTCGCGTCCAGCCTCAGCTCTCTCTCTCTCTCTCTCCTTCTCTCTCTCTCTACTTAGTGAGGCCCTCTGCAACTTCATGAGACCCAGTTTCAAAATAAAGGATATAAAAAATAGGACCAGGGGTGTAGCACGGAGGTAGAATGCCCCTGGGTTCAATCCCCGGTACCATAGTTAGCACTTTAAGTAATTCTGTTTAACAAGTTAGAAATCCTAAAAATAATGATCAATGTATTTTAAGCATAAATATGGACAGACAATATAATCCTAATTGGATAACCTGAAAAATAATCTGTCAATTTTTACTGACATCTCTTACTTTTATTTTACTAACAAACTTAACTTATTTGTTAAAGACTTAAGACATGTAAACCAAAAAGTATTTGGATCCATTTTTTGTTGTTGTTGCTGTTTTTGTGTCTTTTTAATTTCTGAGAACTCTTTCATTTATACAAGTCAATTTTTGTACCATGTAGACAATAGACAATACACTCATGGAAGCAAACATACATAAAAATAGACAGCAAACACATATTTGATAGCTTTAGTTTGCCAGGGCTTATATCCCCACAGATATGGGACAATAGAGTTATACACATTTACTAAACATAGAGCCAGATTTAGAGTCCCCAAAATCAAAATGCAACCTATCAAGATGTCTGTCATGTAACACAATGAGTAATAGATTATAGACTAGAGGACACAAACATGGAAGCCCATACAACAGGGAATGTGTGGAGCAAGGTCTACCAAACATGAATGACACTGAAACAGAGTGGACACTTGTCACCATGAGGTAAATCTGCATCAAACATCACTGCATTATATTCTCAGGGGATAAAAAAGCAAATATTTAAATCTCTGTCCATTTTCTTTCCCACTTACAGAACAAGCCTCCATTCTCTAATTTACATTAGGGCCAAGCCAGGTAATAAAAAAACAAAAACAAAAACAAAAACAAAAACTAGCTTCTTCCTCCTTTTTATAAGTCCTTTGTCTCATTAATTTAATATGTACCCAAGGGATAACTTCTCAGGGATAGATACTGAATTATCTATGATGTTTTAATTTTGTGCACTTTTAAGGATGTGTGTGTGTGTGTGTGTGTGTGTGTGTGTGTGTTATTCTGAAAAGAAAATAAGAAATGAATCTATCAGTATCAGACTTAGTGTCTGTTCCTACTGTCAATCTAACTATGGCTGGTGTCCCTGCCATGGAGATGTGCAGCTTAATTTGTCTGTTGACTATTGGAGTACAAGCATCCTTGTTCCCCAATACACAGTTTTCAGGGTGCTTTTATTATTCCCTACTGGATCCTCCAAGTCAGCTTCAGGTCCTCAGAAAGAAATATTTTATGAGAAAAAAATCCCTGAGTTTCCAAGTAATTTAGTTGCACTTAAGAATTTACAATTTTATGACAACAATGACATAAAACATCAGTAGAGTCTAAAAGGATCCCAGGACATTTCTAGATGAAACAAAGTTAGGTAGGTAGCAAAACACATCTTAAGTATAGTAATTGCTGCTCCACAAAAGTGGAGAGGGGCTGTTTTTTTTAAACAGTATCATTTAGCTATTTATCTCAATTAGGACAGAAAGTCAGACAAAGAAGCTTTATCTACTTAAAATAACAAGATTGCACTCACTTTTTTTCTAAAGAAATCAACATATTTTAGTTAAGGCAAAGTTCCAAGAATACTCCCTAGGTAACATTAACTGCACAGGACAGACTGACTGGTCTTACTAGAGCATAGAACACCTCACATTTACATTTACAAAAGACAGATAAAAGATTGGCCTTTAAGATGTATTGAGTCTAAGTATGTGTGTTTAGTGAAGGTAGCTCCCTTGACATCAAGATCAGTTCCCTTCAACATTCGTCTGGGGAGGACCCCCCCAATTGACAGAATGTGGGGGTGCTCAAAACAATGGAAGCCCAATCCCTCATGTGTTATTTTTTCCAAATCAGCAATTTATATTCCCTCTGACCTAGGAGTGGGGTATGTTAGCCTAAAGGTAGGCCCTATCTTCAACACTTTTAAGAACTCATCTTCTAAGCAGGAGTGGGCTTGGCCAGAAAAGACAGACAAGTAAGAGACAGAGAGAAAAATCTTCCTTTAAGTCTCATGACTATCTGAGGATGAAAACACTTTTCCTTAGTCTCAAAAGGTAAAATATAAGGTTCTCTTACATTTTAAGCATGGTTTCACAATAAAATACCAACAGACAGCAAAAAAGACTATGGGAAGTTCTGCAGTAGAGAAAGTGAGAAGAAAAGGAAAGAGAGACCACTGAGTTCTTGTGCAGCTTTTGAGTTGAAAGACTCTCACCAGGCCTCTATGGACAGCATCAGCTGCCACCCTATTGGCAGTTGAATCTGCACGGCATAGGGAATTTCCCCTGCCAACATGAATGGGGAGACATGGCAAATAGGGAAGACTGAATTTATGATATTTTGGCCCATGAAACTGAAGAGCAGGAGTTTTACACAAGCACATAAATAAAAACATTTAAAGATAAGGAGAAAAAACAAAAAAATTTGGTAGATTTACTAAGGTTGATGTCTCTGAAAGCCCCCATGTTCAGATACCAGAAATGTCAGGGGATTATGGGTCCATTCCTCACCTCAGGAAATCAAGATTGGTGGGGTCCTTGGCTTCTGTTCCAGAAAAGAATTTCAGCATGTGTCAGTCAAGTACAAAGATCACGGTTTATTTAGGAAAGTGGGGATACAGGTTTAAGGGAGAATGCAGGCCTTCTCAAGAGCACCAATTTTTGATATATAGAAAGCAGGCTCTCCCATACTGATAATAAAAGTGTAAACTGATTAAATCACTTTAGAAAACAGACTTTTAAAAATGAAAACCTTTAAAAATTACTTATAGCAGCACAATTCACAACAGGCAAATTATGGAACCAACCCAGGCATTTGTCAACAGATGAATGAAGAAAGAAAATATGATATATACACACAATGGAATTTTACTTAGCCTTAAAGAAGAATAAAATTATATCATTTGCAGGAAAATGGATGGAACTAGAGAATATTATGCTAAGTGAGATTAGTCAGTCTCAGAAAGGCGAGGGTGGTATGTTTTCTCTCTTTTGTAGAACCTTGGGAGTAAATAGTAAGCATGAGGGACTTTAATGCAAAGACAAATTGGTAGAGTAGTGGAACGGGATTAGGGATGAGAATGAGGGGAAGAAGTAAGTTTTGGGAAGAAAACATTTCAAATAATATTACTGCAATAACTAAGTGTACTATCACCAACCTCACTGACTCATATGGGGCTGGAGGAAGGGGAATGGGGTGAGATGTGAAGGGAAATACCCAAAGAGTGTATGCATGAATGTCTTTAATGCATGGGACCTTGCTATGATATTACAATGCACCAGGAAACTATATAAAAAAGGAAAACAGACTTTTTAAAAGTTAAACTACACTTTTAAATGTTAATTTTATAAAAACCAATACAATTTACATGTTTCTAATATTTATAAAATAGCTACTTCTGTAATTTATATTTTATTGTGTACATGTCGAACTATTCCCTACAAACTGCTTTCCCTTTATTTGTAATTAGTTAATCTTGGTGTCATATTTTGATATTAAATATAATTTAAATATAATAATTACAATTTTACATAATTATATGTAAATAAGTATAGATTTAAAAGGTAATAAAATCAGGTAATGGTAAAGCCAGTTATTCTTAAGCTAATGAATTAAGGATTGTGTTGCCAAATGACTCCTGTGGTCTCAGAAGAATAAAAAGAGTATACCCTCATGTACTGAAAAACCCTATCCAGAGAGGTAAAAATTATCATCCAACACAGCTGTGCCAAAATCTGTTCTATGAGGAGGAATACATGTTGAAGAAAAAATGACAATAAACAAAAAGCTCCCAAGCAAATCATGCAAGATAAATGGACAGCAGCACTAAGAGAAATCCTTTTTTGATGGGATTTAAAATAGTTTTACTAATTGGTACTACTTAAAGATTTGAACTGTTCTCCACTTTTTAAAACTATATTAATGTACTGTGTTTTCCTCTTGATTTTACAATGAATATCAAACTGTAAAATTTTTGCTTAGCCCAAACTCTACCTTAGTGAAAAAGTTATATAGTATTAGTGATATTTATAAAAATAACATGAAAATTAAGTGCAAGCAAAATAAGTTATGCATACTGAATAATAGATTTCTTATTGTCAAGTAATCAGCTATATTAGCAAGAATAAAATGATACATCAGAAATATCCATTTCAAATAATGTTAAAAATGAACAATTATAAGTTTTGATAATTTCAGATAAAAGACAAACTGATTTTTCAATACAAATGATTGGCTATATACAAGGGAGTTGAAAGAAAAAAATTGCTTCTTTAGATTAATGATACTAGATTTTCATCTTGAACTTATAAATCACTTATTGAGTAATTTTTTAACTCCTTCCACTCATACCTGTAGGTTTCTGGAATTTTATATTGGTCTTTAAGGCAAGCTATTAGGAATTAATCTTTAAATATATACTGAAACAGTATAATTATTAATATACAATTATGGTTTTAATAAAAATACCTTGCAAATTTCCCAAACACCAATTAAGTCAATTGTTAAAATATATAATCAACTTAAAACTTGTGTTAATGTCAAAGAGTTATATAGCTTCCTGGCTTAAATATTATCCTGCATTTTGAAATGTAAGAAAGGTAACAATTTTTATCAGTTTTAAAAACATCACTGTTCAACTTGGCCTATTCATATTTTTCAAATCAATTTAGGTGTCTGAATTCACTCTATTGGCCTACTAGTTTACTATTTTCAGCAATAAAGATAAGACTACTATAAAGCAAGCCTTTCACATTTTTATTTTTCTGTATCTTGCTGGCCTGTTACTATCATCAATGAATAGATATAATAATGGGTCAGTTTCTCTGGTCAATGGCAAAGATATCTGAATGTTACATAATAAAAAAGTCCATAGCATTTTTACAGCATATTTATTTTAAATTAATATTCATTACCTTCTGAGTCATTGGTGCCATGAAAAAGTAAATCTAAAAGCCAGTTGCAAATAAATGCCATTATATCCTCATTAGCATATTCACATTCTCTAATACAAAAAATAGATGATGAGAAGGAGGCCAGGTTTTAAGCATTCTCAGCTTTATATCATGCAGATGAGCAGCCTATATTTTATCATGGGAAACAAGTTAGTTTGTGCAAATAAGGTATAGCTCCTATCAATATACAAGGTATAAAATGTCTTTAGAAAGAAAATTTAAATGCATACTCATTGTTGTTCATTTTAGCAAATCCTTCCTAATTCATGCCTCCAGAAGGAACAGCAAGTTGATAATTATAAAGACAAAAATTATTATATGAATGGTTAAGTATACCGGTGCTGCATACAACCTGATATTTACCTTTTATTTATGCAATGTCCTTAGGAAATCTGAGTAAATGAAAATAAGTTTTAATTAATATATCACATTTTATGGAGATATGTATAAAATGTGTATGTGTTCCTAGCAATTGTTCTTTCATGGGCATTAAAATGTCCAATATGAATACAGTTATAACTTAGGAGAAATTATGAATTGGTAAAGTAAGAATAAATGAAGTTTCGCCCTTCTCAAAATAAGTCAAGCAAGAAAGAGACTAAGCAATTGAAGTATGGAGTTCTAAAATCTATATGTATCTCATCTGAGAAAGAAGGAAATTCAACAAAATAAAATATGTGGTTGTTAAAAGTTGCTGAGCCTTAAAACTCTTGAATAAATTGTTTGAAGTCAAAGTAAATTTTCTTATCCCTATCTTCTTCAAATGTGAAAAATAAGGTTATTAGCTTTGTGTTAGGATTGTGAAAAGTTATGAGATAATGTATGTTTAAGTGGTTGGTATTTTGCTTGGCATATTGAAGGCACTAGACATCACACAATAAATATGATCACTACTCATAATATAATAATGATTATTATTATAAGTAGTAGTAATATTCAAAGTTACATTTTCTTAGATTTGGTATGTTTTAATAAAAAGCCTGGCTTTTTGAGTCTGACACTAGTGTTTTTAAAGGCCTCGCCTTCCCTTTCCTCTTTGGCACCACATTTGGACAGGCTGGTAAGAAAGCCATTCAATGTGCCTATCTCTTCCTTTGGCACTATGATGGGAACACATAGAATGAACCCTGAAGAGCTCACATGTTGATGTTCACAGTTGATGTAATGAGAGTTGTAATCGCATCAGTGGATAAATGCATTGTAATGGATTTACGGGGTGGTAACCTATGCAAATGGGGTGTGGCTGGAGGAGGTGTGTCCCTGAGAATGTGGTCTTGGGAACTGTGCTTGTGTCCTTGAATCCCTTTGCTTGTTCTCTTGCTTCTGGCCTTCTTGATGTGAGAGCAGAGAACTTGCTCTCTTCCTCTCTCTGTCTCCTGCTGCCATGCCCTGAGCTCCATAGACATAACCAGCCTAAATAACCAAACCCCTGAAATCTCCAGAAATGTGAATAAATAAATCTTCCTTCCTCAAAGGTGTGTGGTCAGGTGTTTTGGATCTCAGCAGTGAAAATGCTGACTGAAACAGGCACTAACAAGACATATAAAACTCCCATGTGTTGGCACTTGTTCCCAGTCCAACCTCCTTTTGACTGTGAAGACTCAACCAATTCCCTCCTGTTTGCCCAAGGCAGTCTGAACTTTCTTGTACGTGGTTGACTTTTCACAGGAGACCCTTATATGTATAATAAAAATTCTTTCAAATGTTCTTGGTGTGTGGAATGTCATCAGCCTTGACATCAAAGCCAAATTTCTGTTGGGAATTTATTCTACTTCCACGGGGTTCCCCCAAACAATTGGAACCATCAGGAAGAGGCACTGAGTGTGACCGCCACTCCTTTGAGATATTTCTTCCCTTACTCTTGGCTTAGTACCTGGGTTCAGATTGGTGCATGGGTAGCTCCTCTGTGTCCTGGACAGATTTTGCTTGGAGCTGTACTGGCTGACCTTATTTGGCATTTATAGACAAGATGACAAGATTGGGACTCTTATTAAAGGACTTTGGATAATGTATTTCAACCCAGACTTGTCTATGACTTTGAATAAATTGTATCTGTGCCTGATTATAGACTTAGAGGAAGACTCACTCTGATGAACTGGCTTGTGTTTCAGGAAGATGTTGGTCTCTATTCTGTAGAAGAGAAACACAAATACGATCTGTATAATATGAGCACACTTAGAGGTTGGTCACAAAAAAGTAAGTAGAAAGAGAGAAAAAAATAAACAAAGGAGAGAGAAAGAAACCATATGAGGTAAGTTGAGGTGTGCACTTTAAGAACAGTGTCTTTTTGTCCTCTGTTCTGTGACTGTTGCTGCCAGTGCCCCATCACCACAGTGTCTTATCCTATGGCTCTTGAGGCCATGGATTCCTAATGAAGCAAAAGTAAGCATAGAGATAAGCCTGCCTTTCTACCACATTCTGCCTGAAGGAGATGGTTTCCTTTGTCAGGTGCAGCAGTGCCAGAGGAGGTCATCTCTCTCCTAGAGTCCTCTGCTACCTACAACACCAAAATAATACCTGGTGGAGCTCACTAGAGAGCTGGAAAATCCCTGATGAAGGATGCTCCCCAAGGTTAAGCACTATTGGTCAAACCCTCAGCAACCATCTTGGCCTTCTATGAACCTCTGGGCAACAATTGACCCAAACCTTCACAGATTTGAGAGCAATTGTCAATGGTCTAGTTATTTGGCCTCCCCAATGACCACAAAAACAATTTCCTCATTTACGACTAACCCTTTTTGGGTAAAGAATTTTGGGAATTCCTTAAATCTCAGCAAAGACTTAAATTAGGATCACATTTGTCATTGCTGGACACAGTGGTACCTGTGATTCTAGCTACTCTGGAGGTTGAGGCAGAAGGCTCACTTGAGGCCAGGAATTTGAGGCCAGCCTGAGCAACATAGTGAGACCCTGTCACTTAAAAAAAATCACACTTGTCTCTATCCACACCAAATCTCACACTGCTGAAGTTCAATTTAGCAGCAAAGGTGAAATAGAAGCATATAATATTTTGGTTCCACATTTTATCTGCTAAGTATTACTGGTTTAATGGCCCTTCTGCTTCATTTATTACTTTGTTTCAGATTTCTCCTCTTTCTTTGACTTGAATTTTATGTATTTGGTGCCAAATATACTTCTTGAGTTCATGTCCCTAAACAAACCATACTGATTATATTTCTAAGCAGACTCTATTCTTGCCAAGTGCCCATAGTCTGCTGACCACATTGAGAGTCACTGGTGCCTTAAGAACCCATAATGTTATACACAAAATTTTAAAAAATGAAACCACTCAGGAAATATCCAAGCTCAACCTACAATCTCTACTTAACTCAAGCCATCCTAGTCCTTATTGTCACTGTGCAGGTCTATACAGAACCACTCAGGTAAGTAATAAACCTTCTTTCAAACTGTCAAACTGACAACTGGAGTTGTCATCAATCTTGAAATCTAAACTAAGTTTCAGATGATGACTATTCTGATTTTGCTAAATGACTACAAAACATAGGTGAGTTAACTGAAGCTAAGAAAAAGGGGATACAATATAGGCATACTTTCATATTGATATTTCCCAAAGAGTATTTAATAGAGTACAGATTACTGCTTTAAAAAATTTTAGAGCCCAAAGAGGTTGCTTTTTACAAGGCCTAGAGATAAACATAATTTAGCATAGTCCATAAATTTGGGTCTTCTGTTAAGTTACAATACTCCTTTGTTACTTAATAATTGCTAATAGGCATATAAAATGCAAGATTTTACATAAAATTGAGACTGATATTCAACTAAAACTTTCTCTCACCTTAAGATTAATATGGCAATGTCCATTTTGATTGCTAATGGATGTGCTATACCAAACATTTCTCAATATATATATATACACACACCCATGCTCAGACATACATTCATGTATATAGTCATACTATATATGTGACTTATAGAATATAATCATACATGAGAATAAATGTACAGTTCACAAATGCATATGTATGTGAGCTATAGATAATATATATAACTCTATATAAAATTGTATATCACTATATTTAGTATCTTTCTGTCTCTCTCACACACACATACATATATACACACACACAAAACCCTTGAATGGAGCTACATTCAGTGTAGCATGGCTTCAACTAAATCATCAGCAAAACTATTTTAAGAAATACTGTGTTTATTATTATTCATCCTATGTATTAATATTTTTCTTAAATGGAAAAGATGTGAGTTGTCATACAATTATATATTTACTTCAAATTGAAATTGTCCATTTGGTAATTTCTATCTACTTTGACTTTCTTATTTAGTGTTTCATAATAAATGTCTTTCCATAACAGCCCTTCTAATGTGCCTATAACTAGTACTTTACACCAGTCAAGGGATGCATAATCCCAGATAATCACAAGGTCCAACATGATAATGAACAGTCTTTTTTTTAATGAATTGAAACACTCCATTACATTACAGTCCTTGAGAGATTTTAAAACATGAGGCTTTCCACAGAAATTCATGTCCCACCAGTCTCTCTACAATCCACGGTGTCTGATCCAGATACACAATAAAATGCAGACATACTATTTGGATTGCAGTATGCTTTCTGTGCATATTCTCTACATCATGTCCTCATTTTTCCTTCTTAACTTTCTTCTTAGTGAAGAATACAATCTCATAGAGTTAACCTGTTCAGTATTTTTCTTTGCATTTTTAGAAGAAGCCTGATGTTGCATTTCCCAGAATCTTGGTCCATAGATTCAGCCTATGAGAATGATATAATAAAATTTTAGAAAGTGAGAGAGAAATAAAGCTGATATTCTATGAAGACAATATAGTTTAGAAATTCAATAGCAACTTTCCTTGCCTTTGGAGTGCTACTGAGAAACACCTGTCACAGGCAAGTAATTGAAATCACATGGACTGTGATCAGGAATATAGAAAATCTCTTGGATTCTGGAGGTTTTTGTGAGAATTATCCACTTTGATGCTGTTTCAGTCAGCATTTTCACTGCTGTAACCTTAAAACTTTACAACACCTTAAAGGAAGGAAGATTTATTTATTCACATTTCTGGAGATTTCAGGGGTTTAGGATGGGTGAAGCTTGTCGCATGGCACAGGGAGCAGAGAGCCCATGCGAGTTCTGCTGTCACATCATGGAGGCTGGAAGCAAGAGAGCAAGGGGAGGAGGGATCATATATTATCATTAAGGACACACCCCCAGGGACCCTTTCTCAGCAACCAAGTCCCACCTCCAACATGACTTCTGTGTCTTTTTGAGGTCTAGGAGGACATTCTAAATCCAAACCATAAAAAATACCAATAGATATCTGGGTTTATTGACTACAGAAACAAGATATTCTCACTTCAGCAATTTACTATTCTTTCTAATTTTTCCTGAATTTGTATTAATCTCTAATTTCCTCTAATAAATTATTCCATATTTTAAATGTCAGTACTTTTGTGATCAAAATTTGATGAAAATTACTAGTTTCCTAATGGTGAACTAAAATATACTTTTCAGGCTGAATCTTTTTATTTTTCCAGTTGCCTCAGAATTTCATATCACTGACAAGATCATCCTCTTGAACCTGTCTTTCCATTTTATTCCATAATCATATACTCTTCTGACTGCCTACCTCTCTTTCTCTCTTTTTTTTTTTTTTTTGTCCTGTGGTAGTGGGGATTAAACCCAGGGGCATTCTGCCTCTGAACTATATTCCCAGCCCTTTCTATTTTTTAATTTGAAACAGGGTTTCACTAGGTTGCTTAGAATCTCATTACATTGCTGAGGCTGTCTTCAACCTTGTGTTACTCCTGTCTCAGCCTCCCAAGTACTGGGTTTACAGGCATGCACCACATGCATGGTGCTACTTCTCATTTAAATAGTTCTTATCACTTACCTGCTAGCTTCTCAAGGATAGGGCCAGTGAAATATCTGGCTATATATTTCATATGTGTATGTTTCTTGAAAACAACACTGTATTTCACTGTATTTTCACTCTTCTCCTTTTTCTCTATCATGAAGTAAGGCTTACTAGCAATTTAGGCTAAACCCACTTTTCCAGTGTCTTAACTGGGTGATCTTATACATGGCTTAATGAAACATGGGTGTTAGGCAGAAAAAAATAGATTCTCCCTACAGTGTTCACAGTTATATAATCTTAAATAAGTTACATCATTTTTCCAATTGATAAAAGAAGGAGAACAGTACTACTCATGTCACAATCTTGATATACATCTAAATAAAAAGTATACCTATATATTGATGAATTTTCAGGCATATAATGCTTTTAATAAAATGTGCCTTCTTATATTTAGCAGCATTAAAATAGACTTAGAATTTCATGAATAGTTATATTTAAATTAAGGAAGAATAAAATACTTTTCTGAAAAAAATACCATTTATAAATGTGTTTCATTTTTCTTAGTTGGAATCTAAGTCTTCCCACACCTATTGACTTACCATCTGTAGAAGAATGTCACACTCATATACAGTGATTGCTCAATTGCTCTTAAAATTAAGGTTGCAATATACTTTAACTCTTCATGGTTTGTTGTGAAATTTTAAAAAATATAGCATCAAAGATTGAAATGTCACATTATTCACAATAGCAATTTATAAATTTAGCAAGTAATAAAAACAGTTGCTTCAGTTGATTTTTTCTGAAGCTCATAAATTATAATAATCTTTTATACTAAATTAAATAGATTTCTAAATTGGACTTGGGACTTTTTATAAAACAGTAATGCTTTTTTGAAACTTGTATTATTAATAGTAAGAATAATTTTAAATAGTATGATTTTATTTGTTCTTCATAAAGTTAAGTTCCCCAAATTATGGAAATGTGTACTCAAAACCTCACTTAAAAATATCCCAAATATTTTAAATTACAGTTATGACACCAGAAAGTTATTTTTAAACAAAAAAGCAATGAGTATATTGACACATTTGTTCCATTATTTTATAGCAAATTCATTTGAATGGATAAAAGCATCCAAATAATATTCTTAAGGTAAGCAATATTACAACAATAAACCTCTATAATATATTGACACATTTGTTCCATTATTTTATAGCAAATTCATTTGAATGGATAAAAGCATCCAAATAATATTCTTAAGGTAAGCAATGTTACAACAATAAACCTCTATAATTAGCGCCTTTGTCACTTATGTGGTACTCTAATAAATTTTAAGGCTAATGTTTTAATGAACCCAGATAATAACACAACAGATTAATAAATGGAATCTGAGATGAATAACATAAATTATGGAAAATTACTATTGTGTCAGCATTTGTAGGTAATTTGTTCAGTGTACATCTGTGTTAGCAGAATTGTAAAAATGAAGATTATTTCTGATTGACAGTATTAATGCCTGCTACTTAACAAAATATTGTTAGGTAGAAGGAATGTTTTCTAGGATATAAATGTGAATCTAATCTAGTCTTCAGAGTGGTATAGTGGATAGTGAGTGCTCAAAAAATATACAATCTTCTCCCCAGTTTGTCCCTACTTCCTTTCCACTGAAATTTGGGCCATAGGACTAGTTTTGTGAATGGTTGAAGACAGGAATAATATATGCCACCTCTGCATTGAGATACTTAAAACAACTTTATGTCTTCTTCCTCAGTGCTCTTCCTTGCTATAGAAATGTTGAATTCTCAGGCTGATATAATAATGTCAGAGATGAAGGTTCCTGGATCCTGAGTGTTTGGAAAGAGAGTTCCTGCTGACCCACACTGGACTCTGAGAAAATATGAAACAAATGTCTGTTATTTTAAGTCAGTGGTGTAGAGTTTTGCATTCTGTGGCAATTGGTACATATTTTTCAGAATACATACAGTTAAAATGAGGTGAATTTATGTAGTTAAAATATAGAACACATATTCATGGAAATAAATGGAGGAATTGGTTACTGATTTGTTCTTAAGCAGCTGAAATGAGTCAAAAGCAAAAATAGTCATAATACAAACATTCATTAGTATTTGTAAGCCAAATTGAGAGTGCACTTCTTGTTTTAGAGCTAAAGAGTATTTTTGTTTTTGATTTTCTAGATATAAACAATGGGATATTCTCTCAACTTGAAGTCTTTACAGAAACATGGAAACACAGTTTCAAGAGTCTATTGAACCTTAATTATTATTTAAAAACATTACTGAGGAAATAAAAGAATAGGCAGCATTTATGTGGTAACATCCTACACGATCATAGAAGCAGTTTCATTTTTGTTTAAACTGTATAATTTTAACATGAAAACAACAGCAACAACAAACAAACCCTTAATGTTGCTAGGTCTTGTGTAGCAAATATTTTATACATTCTTAATATTTTTAAAGTATGAAATGAAGCTATTCCCTTAAAATTATGCAATATGATAGCTTTGCTTACTATTGTTTAACTGTGAGTTCCTGTGCAGTAGTCATAATGAAAAAATCTATCTGCTTGGTGAACACTAACAATTTAACTGATCTAATTCACTCATCAAAACAGAATTGATGTACACTGAATTTAATTTCTTTCTTGTTTTATCCTATTATCTGAGTGAATGCATAACCTCAATGGCTATGCTAATGACTTTAATACCTAGATTTTCAAACTCAATTTATCTGTAGAGCTCTAGGTCCATTGTTTTCAACTGTCTTCTGAACATTTCCATGGCATTGTACTATTGGACTTAACACTCAAACACTGAGTTAACTCCATCTATACCATCAGTATAAAATTCTTACAAGTGGCATAGGATAGTAGCTTATATTGGTCAGAAGCTATGGGAATACTTCCAAAAAGTTTTCATATACCTCTTAGATACCTAGGTAAGGTTTTCTGCTCTATCATCCTCTAATACATCCTCTAAACTTTTTTAAAAAAATGTTTCTATGCTCCTCACAAACATAAGCAAAGGGCTTAGAAGCAAGGTTCAAATTCTAAGAATATTCTTCACAAAAACATCACTGAAACAATAAATAAAACTTACTATTTAGCTGGGTATGGTTTCACACACCTGTGATCCTAGTACTTAGGAGGCTAAGACAGGAGGATCACAGTTTTGAAGCCAGCATCAGCAAGTTAGTGAGGCCCCCAGCAACTTAGTGAGACCTTGTTTCAAAATAAAAAATAAAATAGGGCTGGGGCATAGTCCAGAGGTAGAAGGCCCCTTGGTTCCATCCCCAGGACCACTGTCCTTTGGGGCCTTTGTCTAAGAATGAGGTCCCCTGTTCTGTCCCTTTTAATCTGCTCTGTGTCTGTGTCATTCTTTTCCCATCATGTGTGCCATGGGATGGTAAAAAACAAGCAGAAACTAAAAGAACTCATGACTACTAAGCTAGAGAAAATACTTAAAGAAATAAAACACAAGGTGGAAAAAAGTAAATACTATAACCAGAGGAGGGATGAATTTCACCAGATGGGCAAATAAGCAAAGGAGAAATAACAATATAATAAACAGAAAATATAACTCAAAATTATAGAAAACAAAAATCATATCTCAATAATAACATTGAATTTCAAAGGTCTAAACTCCTCAATTAAAAGGCAAAGACTGAAATTGTGGATTAAATAACATAATTAAACTACATGCTGCTTGCAAGAAATTCACCTTATAGGCAAAGATATCCATAGGCTTAAGCTGAAAGGATGCAGAAAGATATTATATGCAAATGGAGACCAAAAATAAGCAGGGATGGCAATGCTCATTTCTGGCAAAGGAAAATTCATAGCCTTGAACACCCACATAAGAAAAACTGAAAGTCACCAAATAAATAAACTAATGACAGACCTCAGGGACCTTGAAAAACAGAAACAGACTAATCCCAAAGCCAGTAAATGGCAGGAAATAATGAAAATCAGAGCAGAAATCAACAAAATAGACAACAACAAGCAATACAAAAGATCAACAAAACAAAAGCTTGTTCTTTGAAAAGATAGATAAGATTTATAAATCTATAGCCAACCTAACCAAACAAAAGAGAGAATCAACCCAAATTATTAAAATCAGAAATGAAAAAGGAGACATCACCACAGACAATGGGGAAATCCATAGGATCATCAGAATTTTGAAAATTTATACTCAAATAAACTAGAAAACATACAAGAAATTCATAGTTTTCTAGACACATATAACATACCTACATCTAATCAAGAAGATATAGAAAACCTAAATCGACCAATAGCAAGCAAAGTGATAGAAACAGCAATAAAAAGCCTTCCCTCAAAGAAAAGACCAGGTCCAGATGAATTCCCAGATGAATTCTACAAAACCTTTACAGAAGAACTAAACCCAATACTTCACAAGTTATTTCATGAAATCACTTTAAGAGACAACATCTTTCAAACTCCTTCTATGAGGCCAGTATCACCTTAGTACCAAAACCAAATAAAGATCTCTCATGAAAAGAAAATTAGAGACCAATATCATTGATGAACATACATGAAAAAATTCTAAACAAATTATAGCAATATTAGATCTTTGCCAGATATTCCTCTGATAGAGGACTAATATCTAGAATATACAAAGTACTTAAAAGACTTAACACTAAAAATACAACAAATAACTCAATCAAGAAATGGGAAATTGAACTAAATTGACACTTCACAAAAGAAATACAAATATTCAATAAATATATGAAAAATTCTTCAACATCATTAGCAATCAGAGAGATACAAATCAAAAGTATAATGAGATTTCATAAAACCCAAATCAGAATAACAATCATCAAGAAGTAAAACAACAATAAATGCTAGGGAGGATGTGGGGAAATAGGAACTCATACACTGTTGGTGGGATTGCAAATTAGTACAGCCACTATGGAGATTAGTGTGCAGGTTCCTCAGAAAACTGGGAATAGATCCACCCTATGTTCCAGTCATACTACTCCTAGGTATCTTTTCAAAGGTACTGAAATCAGGATATCATAGCAATATATGCATATCCATGTTTATAGCAGAACAATTCACAATAGCCAAATTATGAAACCAACCTAGGTATCCATCAACAGAGGGATGAATTACAAAATTATGGGATATGCACACAATGGAATTCTATTCAGCAATAAAGAACAAAATTATGTCATTTGCAGAAAAATGGATGGACCTGGAGAACATTATGTTAAGTAAGATTAGTCAGTCACAGAAAATGAAGGGTAATATGTTCTCTCTCACATGAAAAAGCTAGGGAATAATTGGGATGCCAGAGGGATTCCATATAATGGAGAAGAAATTCAAGTGGAGCCAAGGAAGTGGTCTTGGGGAAGAGAGAGAAAAGGGAGAGTCAATAAAGGTATCACTTCTAATGACATTATGCACATATGTGAGAATACCAATGTCAATTTCAATATACTGTATGAAGGAGGGGGAGGAAGAATGTGGAGGTAGCCAGGGGAAATCCCACCAAGTGCTGTGTGCATGTACGCCAATATCACTCTGAACTACATTATGATGTGAGACTATTATTCACCAATAATTGTATATAAATAAGAACAAATCTTAAAATAAAAAGGAAAAAATAAGATAAAATAAAATAAAATTTCTAAACCCCATAGGGTTGAAATCATTGTCCTGTGTTTTTTTAAACATTCTGTTATAGACTCTATCCTATCATCTTCATACACAACCAAAGGCAGAGCTCTTTGATTTAAAAAAAAAAAAAGTTATAACCAAAGGGGAACAAGAAACTCTTCCATTGCTTCATCTTAGAACATCTAGTAGGTTGAACTTTTCTGGAAAAAAAGTTATCACACAAGGAAAACAAAGCAAAACAAAAGAGAGATCAGAATAACTTTACAAAGTGCAGGTTTTGGATCACATACAGTGCCTCTTCCTCTCTCAGGCCACCTGGCCCCTTCTCAATTTTCTATTCTGTTTGAACTTTGACATTCTGCTTACAAGAAGACAAATATCAAATAGCAGCAACTTTGTTAGAAGAATGCTCTAACTGACCACAGATTTTGGCTCTCTGGACATTTGCCTTTATAAGTCCATTCCTAGAGTAAATCAGGGCTTTACTCAGACTATTCACCTCATTCTTATTTTCTCTTCAATGGACAGGTGTTGATTTGTTTTTTTTTCAAGAAATACAAAAAAATGACATATTGAATCATTTCAGCCTTTAAGAGAGATACGCTCTTCCTTAAAATTGCTAGGTCTCTTGGCAAAAGAAACTGATTTCAAATATATTGTATAATCTTATATGTTTAGATCTGCTATCTAAGGTATCAATTAATGTTATCTTAAATGATTTATCAAATAAATTTTGAAAATAAGGAAATAATTGAAAATGAAAATATAAATTAATTCCAATAAAAGTATTAAATTTTTAGAAAACTCAAAATAATAGAATAGAATATGAGACTTTTACTCCATAACAAGCATACTGTGTATGCATGTGTTTACAATCACACCAAACCCCATTAATATGCACAAAGAATGCATGTTAATAAAAAATACAATAAAATAAAATATGATTGAAAATTCACTAAATATAAAATTCACTCAATATAATACAAAATTAAAACACATAAAACAATTAGAAAATTTTTAATATATGATGATTATAACAAAATTTGACATATAGGTTCAAAAGAGGTCTTGAACAAATGGAAATATACTCTTTTCCTGTATGGGATATTTAAATGAAAATTCAGCCTAAATGGATGTATAGAATAACAAATATCCAAACAAAATTCCAAAGATTAAAAATTATTTTTAAATTATTTGGATAATTTTAAAAGTACAAATAGAAACATTTTGAAAAATAACAAGAAAAAAATTGTATTAGCAAATGGTGAAATGTATTATAATATCATTTTAAGTTAATAATAAATATGGGACTGGCTCAGAATATTTTAGAAAGCTATTCAAATGCATGTAAGTATTTACTACTTATAACTGTAGCATATGAAACTAATGGGAAACTGTAAATTTTGATATAAAAGTTAAAGTCATCTTTCTAGCTTTCCCAATACATAAGCACATGTAAGTCATAAACTCAAAACATACTAAATCATCATCAATTATAATTATTGTGAAATTAGCAGATAAGAAAAATGAATTACAGATGTGAAATAAATGCATTTACAACATCTATAGTACATGTAAATTTAATATATAAAATAATAAAAATATCAAATAGGACAATCATATTAAAACATGACCAAAGAATATAGCCAAGTAATTTGTGAAAGCATTTAAACTTTATGTTGAAAAGTAGATATTAAAAACTTAATTAACATTATAAAGAAAAAATATAATGTATAATGCTTATCACAATGTAGAGAAACAATCATCCTAATAAGGACATTAGTACATGTAATTTAAAAGACAAAGTTTAAAAGAAGTTTGTAAAAAGATTTTCATCATCATACTATTTTACAAAGTAAAAATTAAAACTAAATATTCTCCAGTTGTATAAGTACATTTTTGTTTTTTTTTTCTTTTTTTTATTTATTTATTTATTTATTTTTTCATTCTTTACTCTGTCATTATTATTTTTTTATGTTTTTATTGGTGCATTGTAGTCTCACTTCACAATGAGTATCAGTTTGGTGTTA
>PVJS01018512.1:0-25022 GCA_004027185.1 Glis glis | reverse complement strand
GCAGCTCAGGCGGGTCTCAGATGCTAGGCATGGGTGATGCGGCCACACCTGGTGCCCATGTCCTGTGCCCGAGAGGCTGCGGAGGTGGGAGAGGCGGGTGGCCCTGCCTGGGTCCCCTCCATCACTCATGGAAATGCTGGGTTCGTGGTTCTTATTGAGGTAAAATTTGTGTGACACAAAGTGGGCCATTTTAAAGTGATTAATTCAGTAGCATTTGCCATATTCACAGTGGGGTGTGGCCACCACTCCATCTAGTTCCAGAACATTTTCCTCACCCTGAGAACACCCCGTCCCCATCAGCAGCCACTCCCCGGCCCCACAGCACCCAGCGGCCACAGTTCAGCCTCGGTCTCCATGGCCTCCCCCTCTCTGGATGCTTCACAGCCGGGGGCCGCGCACTGTCAGTCCTCTGCGGCGACTTCTCCCCCAGCCTGTTCTCTAGGTGTCAGAGCCCCGGTGGTCTCCGTGGTCGAGTGCACGAGCTCACTTCTCATCCCTGCAGTTCCACAGCTGCAGATTCTCAAAAGGCCTCAAGGCAGCCAGGCACAGCGGCACAGGCCTGGAATCCCAGTACTTGGGAGGCTGAGACAAGAGGATCGCAGGTTTGAGGCCAGCCTCAGCAACTTATCAAGACCCTGTTTCAAAATAAAATTAATTAGCCTCAGCTACTTAGTGAGGCCTCCGCAACTTAGTGAGACCGTTTCAAAATAAAGAATAAAAAAATAGGGCTGGGGGTGTAGCCCGGAGGTAGAATGCCCCTGGGTTTAAGCCCCAGTACTGCCAAAAATAAATAATAATAAAAAATTAAATTAATTACAAACTAGTTCAGTCACTGTGGGGATCAGTGTGGAGGTTTCTCATAAGACTGGGAATGGAACCATCATAAGACCCAGCAATAGCACTCCTGAGCATCTTTCCAAAGGAACTGAGTTCAGACTATTATAGCAAAACTTGCATATCCATGTTCATGCAGCACCATTCATAATAGCCAAATTATGGAACCAACCTAGGTGTCCATCAACAGATGAATGGATCACACAACTACGCTATCCACACACAATGGAATTTTACTCAGCCATAAAGAAGAACAAAATCATGCCATTGGCCGGAAAATGGATGGAACTCAAGAATATTATGCTCTGCAAGATTAGCCAGTCCCAAAAAAATGAACAGATGTATGTTTTCTTTTATACGTGACAGAGAGAAATTTGGAAATAAAGGTAACATCAGGTAGAAGAGTGGAGACTCCGATGGAGTGATGGAGGGGGTTAGGGAAGGGAGGAGGGAGACAAGACATGAAGAGTATAGCAGCTGAAATAATGCAATGTACGTATGCAAAATACCAACTCCAGTCTCCAAGACGTATGGGGAGGAGGAGGGAGGGCATCGGGAAGAGGAAGGGAGTGCTCTCAGAGTCTAAGAGTTGTGTGCCTGTATGTTTCTATTACTCTATACCCCATCGTATAATTACAGTGCACCAAATAAAAATAAATAAAGGAAGGAAAGAGGGAGGGAGGGAGGGAGGGAGGGAGAGAGGGAGGAAGGAAGGAAGGAAGGAAGGAAGGAAGGAAGGAAGGAAGGAGGAAGGGAGGAGGAAGGAAGGAAGGAAGGAAGGAAGGAAGGAAGGAAGGAAGGAAGGAAGGGCTAGGGATATAGCTTGGAGGTAGAATGCCCCTGGGTTCTATTCCCAGGACTCAAAGTAGCCTGTAGGCAAGAGAAGGAAAGCAAGGCCCCCATCTTCCATGGCCACCTGCATACCTTCAGCTTCCCCAAGACAGAAGCAGGATGAAGGAGGCCAACAGGAGGCCCTGTGGAGGGCCGGGAAGGCCGGAGCTGCGGCCACACTGCACAGAGACCCCAGCAGTGGAGCCTCGCCGGGGATGCAGCCAGACGTCGCCCGCTGGAGGAGCTGAGCCCCCGCGCCTCCAAACTGCCACTGCTCGGCTCCACAAGGCCCAGCAGTCCCCTGTGCCCCTGTGGCCTCTGAGCTGAGCCCGGCGCCAGTAGGTGTCAGCCAGGGAGGAGGACCTGAGGATGTGGTTCCTTTCTCAGAGCCTGACATTTATGACCCGTGCTCCAACTGCCCCATCCGAATGGCCCAGAAGGGACCAGGGGTCCCAGAGAACTGAGGGCAGCCGCCCAGGTCACCCCAGCCTGGGAACCCTGGGGGCTGCAGAAGAAAACCAGCAGCCCTGGTCCTGACCCCACCGTGGCCAGAAAAGCAGGTACCTGTCCTCAGGACTTGGTTTTCCTTCTGTGGGAATGGGCTCACTGGGGAGGAGCCAGGATAGGAAAAGAGCCCATCCTTGCCCCCCACCTTCACTATGATGAAGACCCCCAAACAGGATGGCGGTGGGGCCTGCCACCCTGCCACACCCCAAGCCACGGGTGTTTTCATGCGACATGCCAGTTGTTACAGAGATTCTCGTTATCAATCAGCCTGGGCTCCTTTTGCCCCGTGAAGGGAGGAATGGCGAGGAGGCAGCAGAGCCAGCATGAGAGGCTTTGCTGGGGCTCAGGCTCCTGCACAGGGAGGCAGGCCCCGCCGAGGCCCGCCCAGCTCTCCCGGAGCTGTAGGACTGAGCATCCATCCTCCAGCTGCTGTCCTACGCAGGCGCGCCGGTGAGACCGAACACGGCTTGGGATTTCCACACACGGCCCGTCCATCTTTGCCCCTGGCTCAGGGGTCTTCAGTCAGCAGTGACCCTGAGAGGTGTCTGCGCTGTTCTGCACATGGACAGAAAAGCAACAGCAAATCCTACTACTGTATACAAAAAATATATATTTAAAAAGAAACTCGCCGGGCGTGGTGGCACACACAAGTAATTCCAGTACTTGGGAGGCTGAGACCAGTGGACCCGGGTTCACGGCCAGCCTCAGCTACTTAGTGAGGCCCTCCACATCTGAGACCCTGTTTCAAAATAAAGAATAAAAAATAGGGCTGGGGGTGGAGCTCGGAGGTAGAATGCCCCTGGGTTCAATCCCTGGTACCACCAAAAAAAACTCCACAAAGGATAAAGAAGAAAAGAAAATGGCGGAGGGCTCACTCTTGCCATCCCAGGAAGGTCACGTCAAGGGCAGGGCAAGACGCGCTGCAGGTGTGGAAGAAGGGAAGAGTCACGGAGGGCAGTCGGCAGCCGCAACACTAACTTCCAGGTCGCAAGTTTGGTTTGGCAGGTGTTTCGCTCACTAAGCTGGAAAGGATAAGAAAAAGGACTGGGAGCCGGGCGTGGTGGCGCACACTTGCAATCCCAGTACTTAGGAGGCTGAGACCAGAGGATCCAGGTTCGCGGCCAGCCTCAGCTACTTAGTGAGGCCCTCCGCAACTTAGTGAGACCCTGTTTCAAATTAAAGAAGAAAAAATAGAGCTGGGGATGTAGCCTGGAGGTAGAATGCCCCTGGGTTCAATCCCCAGTACTGCAAAAAAAAAAAAAAACATAAACTGGGTGTGGTGGTACATACCTGTAATCCCACTACTTAGGAGGCTGAGACAGGAGGATCGCAGGTTCAAAGCCAGCCTCAGCAACTTAGTGAGACCCTCAGGAATTTAGGGAGACTCTATTTCAAAATACAAAATAAATAGAGCTGGGGGTGTATCTCAGAGGTAGAATGCCCCTGGGTTCAATCTCCAGTACCACAAAAAAAGGAAGAAAAGGAACAGAGTATCACAGACTCCCAGGTGGCCCCATCTCCCCCATCGCAACCCCACCCTCCTCCCCAAAGAGAACCGCAACGAGGACTGCCATCTTGCCTGCTCCTGGGCTGCATACAAGTGGAACACCTGGATCCTCTACCTCCACATTGCTTTCATGAGGCTCACGGAGCGTAGCCCTGTGTTTGGTATCCAGTGTGTGAATTCCCCACGATTTATTTGGCCACACTTCTGTTGGTGGTTGCTTGTTTTGGGTGGCTTCCAATGTGGAGCTCTAGTGCTGATCGCCTAGCGGTTTGCTGCACCTGTGTGCGTGTTTCTGTTGGGAGATACCTAGGAAGAGAGTCGCTGGGTCCTGGGGCACACACGTGTTCAACTTTAGTAGATTCTGCTGAATTGTTTTCCAATGTGTCTGTTCCAGCTTACCCTCCCACCAGCAACGTACGAGTGTTCCAGTTGTGCTAGGCCTCTTCCAACCCTTCGGATTGCCAACCAATTCATTTTAGCCATGCCAGTGGGCATGTGGCAATCTCAGCTTACATTTGACTGGTGGCTGATAAAACACTTTGCAAAGGACTTGTGCAAGTCTCTCTCCCTTTCCTCTAAGCACGCTTTCTTTTCATGCATGTTTAAAATACCTTCTCCGGCTCCGTGCTTGCCTTTCTGCCCTCTTAATGGTGCCTGCTGGTGAGCAGAAACTCTTACTTCATATAGTCCAATGTGTCCGCCTTGCCCTTGAGGGTTAGCACCCTTTGAATCATGGACAGCCTAGGTTTTCTTCCATGTTGCCTTCTTGATGGCAGAATTGATTTTCACGTATGGTGTGAGGTAGGGGTCAAGCTTCTTGTTTGTTCTTAGAGGACTTTTCAGTTTGGCCCCAGCACCATATAGCACAAGGATCACCCATGGCCCTCGTCAACAACGCCAGCTCCATCACCTGTCACTCCTATGCCATAGTCCCACACGTGCTGGGTCTCCACCTGGGCTCTCCACTCTCTCCATCAGTCTATTTGTCTACCCTTATATCATTTAGAACCTTTTTAAGGCCAGGCATGGTGGCGCACGCTTGTAATCCCAGTACTTGGGAGGCTGAGACTGGAGGATCCGGGTTCACGGACAGCCTCAGCTACTCAGTGAGGCCCTCCGCAACTTTGTGAGACCCGGTTTCAAAATAAAGTACAAAAATTAGGGCCAGGGGTATAGCTCGGAGGTAGAATGCCCCTGGGTTCAATCCCTGGTACCGCAAAAAAAAAAAATAGAACCTTTTTAACCTCTCTTGGTGATTCTAACACGCAGCTGGGGTTATAAACCACTGATCTAGGATCCTGGAGTTCATGGTGACAGTTTTGGGCATTTGTCTAATGCCAGTGTGTAGAAATCCAATAGAGGATTTACAGAGGGAAAGTAGATTCAATTTAGGGCATGAGAAGAACAAGGGTAGACCCGTGGGGAAGGCTTCCACGGAGCAGCTGGGAGTATTGGGCAGCAGACCAGAAGCCCCGACATCAGAAAAAGTATCCTACTCCCTCCTCTCTCTACTGTCCCTTCCAGACTTCCGGAGCCTCCCAAGCCAAGGAGCAAGAAAGACCGACAGACGGACGCGAGATGGAGTCTTTCTGCTTAGGCCAGCAGCCAAGCCGGAGGAAACCAGCTCCCTCCTACAGCCATGTTTTCGTCTCCTTCTTCTCAAGTTACCACGGCTCTTCCTGCAATTAATGGCTAGGTTTTAATTAAACATTGATTAGCCACTAATTAGTCTAATGATCAGTCTTGGGGAGGAGACAGGGTTGTCAAAACCCCGCGAAGGAGGAGGGGGAGGTGGTGAAAGATGACGGCTTAGGTAGAAATGTTATTTCTACCTCCCTCCAGGCCCAACATTTTCTATGATTCGGGTCCATTATAAATGATGCTTTCAATGTGAATTTCCCTAATCGGTTTGAATCTGATGAAGTCCCAGGTGACTGATGCAAGGAAGATTGAATCTGTTCTCCTTTTCATCAGAGTTCAGCCTCTTACCACAGCTAAAGAGCTTCTTCCCACTCTGAGAGGAAATTGTTCTTGAGCCCACAATGAAGCCATCCCGGGCTGAGACCGATCCCCCCACACCCCGTGCCAGGGGTCACACCTTGCTGAGGACCCAGAAATGCAGGCACGGCCGGCGGGTTGCCCCAGAGGAGATCTGCAAACACCTAGTTCCCGTGTCACCCCGTCCTCATCCTTCACCACCCCGCCCGCACCTCCCTACGTGTTGACGCAGCTCTGGCTTTATCTCAGAACAGCCTCCCATTCACAGGTAACCTGCTTTCAGCAAAAGATGCATACAGGCCCCCTCCTGCCCCCCACCAACGACAGAGGTCGGGTTGCTTGGCAGACACAGTGCGCTCTGAATCCCATTTGGGGTTCACCTACTAGAAGCGAATCATACAGGAAATCCTGGGGAGGTGAGGGACGGTGTGACACGAGCACTCTATCATCCCCTTGCATCTTTGTACGTTTGCTTTTACGTAGAACAGGCAACATTCCTTTAAAGCCCCCATCATTATGCTGAGCAAAAGCTGGGGAGAGGACAGAGGCAAAAAACCTGAAACCCAGAGGGGTCTAGGGCTGGGGAAAGATGGTTCCCGCCACACAGCAAGGCCGTCCTGATGAGCAAGAGCTGTCCACCTGGACAGCCCCCCCCACTTGTCTTTAGGGTTCCTGGCACTACTGAAACACCCCTGCCAGGGTAGGGGAGAGTATGAGAGAGGCTTGGAAACTGTTGTGAATATTCACACTTCTTGTTTCTTAATAATTGTGGTAAAATACGACATAAAAAATGTACCATGTTAGCCATTTTGGTGCACAGTTGGGTGACGCTGAGCATTCACGTGACCGTGTAGCCATCACCATTGTCCATCCCCAGAACTCCTTCGTCTTCCCTCCGCTTCCCCAGCCCCTGGCGACCCCCGTCCTACCTTGTATCCCTAAGACAGCAACGACTCTCGGGACTCCTGTGGGGGATTCTGCGCCTGGCTTGGTTCACGCAGTGTGCGATCCTCAAGGTTGTCCCATCCACCGGGCATCGAGACCCCTTCCCGCTGAAGGCTAAACGATGGTCTATCTTACAGTCGGACCACATCTTGTCTGTCCACTCAGCCATCGATGGACTCTCCGGTTGCTTCCCCCGGTGGGCTATTTCAAGAATACTCACACTTCTTAGCCTGGCAAATTCTGTTATTCGAGTCTTAAGGTTAAAAAAAAAAAGAGCGGTTAGCGGCCCCCACGGAAGCCCCTACTTCATCCCCGCTTCACTGTCTAAATCGATGAGGATAAGCAGATTTGTCCCAGATCCCGGGATTCTAGAATTTTTATATCCCTTTTATATACCCTTTTATCTCTTTCACTCGTCATGTTCCAATAGCGTTTGCCAGACGAACGCGGGGGACACATCCTCCACTTTTACCATCTCGCCGGGACTTGGCCGGCACGGCATGACTGGCCTCTGTGCTGGGGAGGCGGCTGGCGTGGGCAAAGCACAGAGGAGGGTCTGGGGACCGGGCCTGGAGTCCAGCCACAGCTGTGCCAGGGATGTGGGCGAGGCCATGGGCTCTTCGCAAGGCTGTGAACGGGGCATGGCACTCCTACCTCTGACCTGCTGCCACTCCTCACCTGAGGCTCCCGCATTGCACAGGGGTCAAGCGGCGGCGGGCAGTCCACAGGGTCCACGTCCTCCGGAGGCCAATAGCGCCGTGCAGGACCTTTCTGGCTTTCGACCACCAAATTCAGAAATCCTAGTAAAAGCAACTTTCTGCAGGACAAGGGGCAGGGCCTTCCCAGTGCAGGGACACTGGTTGCAGGTGCCACAACTTTTTCTAAGTCGTGGCTCCATGAAGTCAGCTCATTGTGGCCACCAAAGTCTAGATGTGCAGCACAGGCCAGACCCCCACCCCACTGCATGCAGGGGTCCCATATATCCAGCTCTGGTGGAAGGAAGCAGAAAGATGTGAAGTCACTTCCTGGCTGAGGCAGCCACGCCCCCTCCCCCACCGACCACGCCCACATTCTCATCCCTCTCACAGAAGCCACAGAGGCCCCATCTGGGGGAAGACAGGGTCACAAGTTGAGGGAGCTGGCCCTGAGTCCCCTTGAGAGGGGGCGTGGGAAGCAGGGCAGGTGCTTGTGTACGTGCAGAGCCACGCGGCCTGGGGCTGCTTGTTACCACCCGCAGCAGGACTGGCTGATGCACCCGCCTGCCAGCCACGGCTCCAGGGGCGGCCTCTGGCCTTCGTAACTATGTCCAGGCATTGATTTCAGAGGAAAGCCTCACGACATGGGCCACTTCCACATCTGCTTGAAACAACCGGGCTAAGGTGCGGCAGGACCACGCTTTCTGGCTACAGACGTGGTTCTGCTCAGCCTCCCCGGTTGGCACGGCCTTTGTCAAGAGCTGCCCGTGCCAGGAGCTGACGGTGCAGAGAGGAACGAGACAGCGTGAGGCCTGGGGATGCTGATGAGATAAAAGGAGGCTCCCGGGGCCCTGGGTGACAAGAGAGGCCTCAGGATGTCCTCGGGCAGGTGGTTCCTCACCTGAAAGCAACAGCTCAGTGGGCCGGGTGCAGAAAAGTGGGGAAGGTCTCCAGGTGGGGGCAGAGTGTGAGGGATAAGGAAGCATGCATAGGCCACTCCTGGGGGGTCGTGGGTCCCACCTGGTGGACAGGTGGGCAGGGCAGGTGACAAGGACTCATGGAACACTCTGGGCAGCCCAGAGGGACTCCTGAGCGACCAGGACCTGCAGAGGCTGGTTGTAAGCAGGGGAGAGAGGTGAAGGTTTCTGTCCTAAATAAGCCACCGTAGCCACGGTGCAAAGCTTGACTGAGGGGCTGAGGCTGGGGGCCAGAAGGCCAGGAGGAGACGGGCCCTGTGGTCCTTCCAGTGAGGGCTGTTCGGGGCGAGGTGAGGCGCCCCAATCCTGAGGAATTGGCAGCAGCCCCCGCCCAGCAGTGCATGCCCAGAGCAAGAGATGGGGTCAGCCTGAGACTCCACCTCAAGGTGTCAATATGGCAGCAGGATTGTCCCCTCCCGGCACCCCACCCTGGGGTGCGCCCTGAGAGGGGAGGAGCGGCCACACCAGGAGCCGCAGCTCAGAACCCCCTCCCCAGCCCACTCTCCCCCTGCTCACCTGGCAAATGCCCCAGACACCTTCCCCTCCCCGAGCTGCTTTGGCTGGGGCCCTGTCACGGAGCCAGGGGCTGCCGTTTGAAGGGCGGCACCCCGCCAGCCCCCGCTCCTTTTACTGCCCCCGCAGAGCCCTCCCGGGAGCAGTTGTTGAGGACGCTGAACAAGAGGAGAGATCGGGTCACTGTGCCCTGGGAACAAGACCATGGTGGCTATGTGTGCACCTGGTGGTTCCCCAGGAGGGAGTTCAAGCCCTGTCCCCACCCAGGACCTGCGTGTCCGGAGCAAGGGAGACACACAGGTCACTGGTCCCTGCGGCCCACGGTCCTGGAGCCCGGCCCCGGGGCTGCTGGTGACTTCCCTGCTCTAATGAGTCATCTATCATGTCCAAGTGCAGTCCATGGGCTCCTGTGGCCACCACCGCCTGGCCCGCTTGTCACCATGCTGCGTGTGTGTGTGTGTGTGTGTGTGTCTGTCTGTCTGTCTGTTTTTCAGTACTCGGGATTGAACCCAAAGGTGCTCTACTATTGACCTGCACCCCAAGCCCTTTTTATTTTTGACTATGAAACAGGGTCTCCCTGAGGTGCTAAGAGTCTCGCAACATTGCTGAGGCTGGCTTCCAATCTGCGATCCTCCTGTCTCAGCCTCCCAAGTACTGGGGTTACAGGCGTGTGCCACCGCGCCCGGCTGCCACAGTCTTTAGGGTGCGACCTCTGGCCAGAGGGCTGGGCTTTGCTGTTGCCTGACAGGGCCTGCCCACGTGCTGGCCTCCCCAGCCTGCGGGCTGGGCCTGGGCCTCCGGCTCTCTGCCTCCTGCGCCCCTCTGCATTCACTCGCAGGACTGCTGGAGTATTGATCGCTGCGCACATCTCACAAGGCGCGCATTGGGGGAATCGATGGGGGTAGGTCACTCAGGGCGGCGGCAACGGTCCTCCAGTCCTGAGATGGGCTGGGTGGCGAATACCCCCCAGCTGTGGGCCCCTCTCAGCAGGGTCCCTGGAAGAGCATGCCCCTGGCTGACTTGCACTTTAAGAAGCAGCTGTCCCTTTCGCCAGATGCATTTAGGGTTCTTAAGCTCTTTGTGGGCGGGGGAGGGGGCTGCTCTGAGCTGCAATCCCCAGTTCGACGCGGGGAGAAGGTGGCGGCTGACGCGCACCACCTGCAGCTGCTTGCTCCTTAATGTGTCCAGCCATCTCTGAAAATTGGAAATTCCTGGGAGGCTCCCGAGACACAAATCAATGGTGATGAGGGACGAAGCCGGAGCTGTGAGCGGAGAGAAGGTGAGGCGGCCAGGAGGCGGCCAGGGCTGCCCGGCCAGGCACGTGCCAGCTCCACCGGCTCAGCCACTGGCCTGCCAGAGACCTGTCCCTGAAACTCCAGGACACACACGCATGCACGCACGCACATACACACACATGCGCACACGCACATGCACACGCACACACATACATGCATGCACACACACGTGCATGCACACACACATACACACGTAGGCACGCACACGCACCACTATCTGGCTGCGCTGACGGAGCGTAGCCATGGGGAGATGGAGGCCTTTCCCAGAGAGCTCGTGCTTTTCTACAGAGCAGCCATCCGCAGGGCTTCCGGGTCCTTCCCGGTGCGCAGGAGCCCAGCCTGGCGAGCGACCAGCGACCCTCCCAGTGTGCACGTGTTCAGGAGGCGGTGCAGGCTGTGGCAAAAAGCCCTCGCAGCAGGCAGGAGGGAAGGGAAGGAAAGGTGTTTCCCTCTCTCACTCCCCACCCAGGCCCAGCTGCCCCGTGTCTGCTGCCTTCTCCCCTCCCCAGGAGGGGGTGGAGGGGCCTCCTGAGGGACAGGGGACCCGCTCTCCAGCCCACAGGCCAGCCTTGGGGTCGGACCCCCAACCTGAGGCCGCTGGGATGAAGCAGACCCAGGTGACAGCGCTTCCCCGGGTGGGACAGCGGCACCGGCCCCATCGATGCCCGGAGGTCGCTCCTATCTCAGTGGCATCACGCGAGCCATCTCAGAGGGCACCGGCAGACCGCACGGAGAGGAGAGGCCGCGTCACCAGGAGTGGGGAGGCTGACGGGCATGGCACCATGCTCAGAGGCTCAGACCTGTGCCTGGAAAAACAGGGATGCCGCTGGGCCGGCCTCGAACCCCCAGCACCAGGCCTTGCTGGCCGCAGGGCTTCCCGAGGGGACGGCACCAGCCTCGAGGACGGGCGGGAGATGCGCCGCACACACTGACAACAAAGGCAGCGCTGTCCTGCAGAGCCTCGGAGTGCTCTGAAGAAAAAAGAGGAGGATGTGCAGGGCGGCACTGAGCACCGGAGGCCCGAGCAGAGGAGCGCGGGGCAGGCACCTCAATGACGAGGAGGCATACCCACCAGGGGCCAGGGAGGGCAGCAGAGCCCCAGGAGATGCCCCTGCACATGAGTGTGCGTGTGTGTGCGCACACAGATGCCCACATGCAGACACAGAGATGTACACAACCACTTCTATGTGTATACACATGCATGTGCACAGATACCCACATCATAGGCACATGTATATACAAATAGATGTGCACGTGCACACAGAGCTGCACATATGTATACATATGCAGAACATACAGAGGTGTGCTTGCATAAACATATACATGTGAGCAAACATACACACACCCATGAAAATGGTTGCACATAGGTATACATGTGCACGTACACGCACAGATATGCATGTGTATACACATGTAATGTGTGCAAATAGACACATGCATATAACTCCACATGTGTATACATGTGCACGTACACACAAATCTGCATGCATATACACATATACATGTGTGCAAATAGACGCATGCATAGAGCTGCACATGTGTATACATGTGCGCGTACACACACAGATGGGCATGCATATACACATATACATGTGTGCAAATAGACGCATGCATAGAGCTGCACGTGTGTATACATGTGCACGCACACACACACACACAGATGGGCATGCATATACACATATACGTGTGTGCAAATAGACGCATGCATAGATCTGCACTGTGTATACATGTGCACGCACACACACAGATGTGTATGTGCATACACATATACATGTGTGCAAATAGAGATGTGCATATAGCTGCACATGTGTATACATGTGTGCATACACACAAATGTGCATGCATATACACATATACATGCGTGCAAATAGACACATACCCCTGCATATGGCTGTACATGTGCACATACCCACAAAGATGTGCATGCATATACACATATATGTGTGTGCAAACGTAGACATGCATGCATGTTCGTATGAATAGATATGGTTATATACATACATTTACATATACATATACACACATAGACGAGCACTATATATACACATGTATACATACACACGTAGATGTGTGTATGCACACAGAGCTGCAAATATGTATACAGATGTGCATATATTATAAAGGCATATGTCCTGCATATGCACACGCACGCTTTGCACATGGGTAGACATGCATGTGAATATGCATGTACACACACACACACACGGAACATTTCATGGGGATTTGAGCTCACACTGCAGCGGAGCTGGCTGAGGCGTCTCTATGAGGAGCTGGAAGCCCACTGACAGGCGGTGGGGAAGGGAAGGTGGTATCGGGAGGGAGGTCAGAGGGTCAGGAGTCAGGGCCTGAGCAGGAACTGCACGGGGACAAGCCCACCCACACCTGTCCTGTTGCCTCCGAGCCTGTGGTCATGCAGATGACCTGCAAAGCTCCGCCCTCTGTCTCTGGTCCAAGCACCCAGCCCTGGCGACCCTGAAGGAGGACCCGGGGTGGCAAGCTGCTGCAGCTGGGCTGCCCCCCCCCCGGGAGCTGAGCCCGGCTCCCCTCCTCCCTCCACCTCTCCCAAGGGAATTCTCATGGCCTGCTGTAGCCAGGACACCAGAAGAGGGTCCCCCTTCCCTTGAAGGAGAAAGGGTCTGCAGGGAAGCTGGGGAGTCTCACTGCACCTTGACCCCAACGTGTCACAGTTACCAAAAGACAAAGGCTTCCATAAGTTGTGTGTGTGTGTGTGTGTGTGTGTGTGTGTGTGTGTGTGTGTATTGAACCCAGGGACATTCTACCTCTGCACCACACCCCCAGCCCTTTTTTTTTTTTTGACATTTTGAAACAAGGTCTTCCTAAGTTGCCAAGGGTCTCACTAAGTTGCTGAGACTGGCCTCAAACCTGCAATCCTCCTGCCTCAGCCTCCCACGTACTGGGATTACAGGTGTAAGCCACCACACCCGGCTCCCACGAGCCATTTTAAGAAGCTCAGATCAGGAACAAGGTCCTCTGGGAACAAGACTGGCCCCAAAATGGGCAGGCGTCTCTGTCATCGCCATTCAGTGCAGTCCTGCTTGGCCATCACGCCCTGGACCACCCCTGCTTGGCACACTTCCCTCCTTGGCGCTGTGTCCCTGGACCCCATGGGGGGCCTGACCCCATTCCCTTCCCCCACTCACACCTGGAGTCGTGGTCAAACCAGACTTCACTGCCAGCATCACCGGGGCAAGCTCGGCTTGGTGACGGGCACCAAGGAGTCCAGCGGACTCCGCAAAACACTTGGGGTCAGAGGTGAGAGGAGGAGCCACCAGGAGGGACAAGGACACAGAGGAGCCGAGAGAAGCAGAGGTGGGGTGGGGATGGTGCCACGGAAGACGCACTGTATGGAAGTTTCTCGAAAGGTGAGAGTCTCCACGCCCCAGCAGTTGTGCTCCTAGCCACACCCCCGAAAGACCTGAACAAGTATGCAGACAAAAATCTATACGTAAGCCGGGCGTGGTGGTGCACGCTTGTAATCCCAGTAATTGGGCAGCTGAGACAGGAGAATTGCAGGTTCGCGGCCAGCCTCAGCTACTTAGTGAGGCCCTCCACAACTTAGTGAGACCCTGTTTCAAAATAAAGAATAAAAAATAGGGCTGGGGGTGTAGCTCAGAGGTAGAACGCCCCTGGGTTCCATCCCCAGTACTGCCAAAATAAAAATAAAAAATCATACGTAAACGTTCACAGCAGCATAAATCACAACAGTCAACAGGCAGAAACATCGTCAGCAGATGAATGGATAAGTGCGTGTGGTAGTTCCATGCAGTGGAATATTATTCAGCCTTCAAAAGGAATGGAGTGTTGCTGTGAACCATGAAGCACTATGCTAAGTGAGAGAAAGCAGACACGAAAGGCCACGTGTCACATGATTCGGTTTATGTAAAATGCCCAGAATCGGCAAATCCTTGGAGACAGAGATGAGTTGTGCCAGAAGCTGAGAAGAGAAAGAATGGGGGGTGGCCGCCGGCGGGTGTGGGGTTTCCTTTCAGGGTGATGAGAAAGCTTTGGTACTAGGCAGAGGTGTGGTCACACAACATCGTGGATGTACTAAAAGTTACCGAGTTAATCACTTTACATCATCAATGTATGTTTTATGAGTTTCACTCCATTAAAAAATCCATCTGTATTATCCAATTTAAACACATCTTTCTGGTCGTGCCTATTAAAATTATGTTGATTTGGATCCTTTTAATAT
This sequence comes from Glis glis, assembly GCA_004027185.1. Taxonomy (NCBI): domain Eukaryota; kingdom Metazoa; phylum Chordata; class Mammalia; order Rodentia; family Gliridae; genus Glis; species Glis glis. The sequence goes on along the minus strand of PVJS01018512.1, from coordinate 10,704 downwards.
TATGAAAACAAACTGTGCTCAGGCAGAAAAATAAAGCAAACTTCTGCAGGCTGGGTCCTCAGAGGGGCAGTAGGCATGTGGCCCACACGGGCCAACATCTGCAGGGTCGTAACTAGCCTTCATGCCCGATTACCTACCCCAGGCCTCTGGATGCCTCTGAGCCATGTCCTTCTCATCCCTTCTCCCTAAGAAGTCATCTGCCCCAGCCGGGTGTGGTGGCGCATATCTGTAATCCCAGTTCTTGGGAGGCTGAGAAAGGAGGATCACAGGTTTGAGACTATCCTCAGCAACTTAGTGAGACCCTCAGCAACTTAGTGAGACCCTGTTTCAAAATAAAAAATATAAAGGGCTGGGGAGGGGGATGTAGTTTAGAGGTAGAACATCCCTGGGCTCAATTCCCAGGGAAGGAGAAAGGAAAGAAGGAAGGAAGGAAGGAAAGAAGGAAGGAAGGAAGGAAGGAAGGAAGGAAGGAAGGAAGGAAGGGAGGGAGGGAGGGAGGGAGGGAGGAAGGTCTATCCTGTTACCAGGGGCAACTGAGAGCTACAACTTGGGAATTTCACAGTACCAGCCTTATGACAGGTGTTCACAGGTGTCTTTGGGGACCCTAGGGCCCCAAGACGGGAATTCTCACTTGGCGGGATTTCTGAGGGCAGGTACCAGGAGACACATCGAGTGAGGGAGGGGACCGGTGTGGGCGAGGACAGCTGAGAAATGTATAGTCTCAGCAGGAGGTGGCCCAGCTGGTCCCTCCCTCCAGAAAGCTCTAGAAACAAACCTCACCGGCAGCGAGGTCCCATGGGGCTGGTCACTGGGTGGAGAGCGCCCCATAGATGCTGCTCTGAGCAGACCGCCCTCTGTCTTGCACCCTCCCACCCGATGGTCTTGAAAACCCACAGAGGTTTGGCAAAACTCTCTCCTCACCCGAAGGCCACCTGGACCCCCATCCTCGCTGGGCCAGCTGGTCAGCACCTCCTGTGGCCCAGCTGTGGAAGCCCTCGGAGGCGACTCCGATAATGGCAGCGTTAGGGGTACACAGCCCGGGCACTGAGGCAGACGGTCCGCGCTGTGATGGCTCCTTATTTTGTTTGGTTCAAAGTGCAGTTCATCTTGCTTCTGATACTCAAATGGACGGGGCAGAAGAGCCCGCCTCCTTTCCCCCTCGGAACAGATTGCGCCTCATCTGGAGATAGGGGCTCGGCAAGGGCTTGGCTTATGGGCCCTGTCCTGACCCGCCGCCTGGGTGAGCGCCCCTGTGGATTTTGGGTGGTGACAGCGCTTGCTTCCCCCGATAACTGTGCACACATAGACCCCAGCACCGACAGAAACCGCAGCACCAAGCCACCAAGACACTTGTGCCCAAGAAAAGGGCCTGCAGGGCTTCTGGGCAGAAGACAGCAGGGCCAGGAGGCCGGGCAGATGGGCGCGTGTCCCTGGTCCCCTGCTCGGGCCAGACAGAAGGTTCCACAGAGCTCTCCCCGGGGCGGCTGCCACCTCAGCTGCTCGGGGCTTGTTCGCAGCTAATGAGCCCTAATTAACATGTCGCGAGCGAGCGCTGTTTATATTCAGAACCTTTTCCCTGTCGGACGTGTTCTTGTTGGATAGAGGATGCTCAGGTCAGAGCGTGAGTCTGGGGGCACCATCCTAAAAGCGGCTGCTCCCTCCTGACGCCGTGGACCGGCCCTCTCCAGTCAATCATGTGGCTGCAGGGCGGGCCTTCCTCCTACCGGCCCCCCTGCCCGTGGACCCCAGACACTCACAGGCCAAGCCCCCGAGTCCCGCGTCCTGCACCCACCTGTTCTCCCCAAGAATCACCGATTGGGGTGCAGGCCCTGCTCAGCCCCTGCAGCCTGGGGACTGGCTGGGGCTACTCCAGGGAACCCCTTGGCTGGGCCCTCGAGAGAGCCCAGGCAGCCAGGCAAGTGGGAGGGTGCGGCTGGACTGCTTAGAACATCCCTTGGGTCTCTCTGGAGTCCTGTGCCTCCGTGAACTCTCCAGTGCTCAGGTGAGGAGCTGCGGGGACTGTCACCACCTCCCAGGAAACATTTATGTCCCAAGCACCATGACAATTCAGAAGCAAACTCAGATGAGCAGGGCGGTGCTAGGAGGAAGAGTCCTGTGTACCGGGAGCACAGGTTTTACAGCCTGGCTCCTGGGCCTCTCCAGCCTATCTACCACCCACACTCAGAGCTCCTGGCTTCCTTCTTCTCCCCTTGCACACATCACCCCTCCCCACTACCTCAGGAGACCCTTAGGCCTCTCCTCTACATCATCTTCTCAAATCCCACTGCCTCAAGACCCAGTGTATTAGTCAGCTATCGCCGCTACGATGCTGCGTGATAAATACCCCCACATCACCGCCCAGGAAAATATCCATTCCCACGCCGACCTGCCTGCAGGTGAATCTTGGCTCTGCTGGTTGAAAATGGCTCAGCCGGGCCACCCTGCTTCAGTTCTATCACCTGTAAGAAAAGACGTCACGAGTTGCAAACACCTCTCTCCAGCTCACAGGAGAAGCCGTGCGGACGGGCCATGTGCAGCAACATCCACCTTTTTGGTCATGTTATACACTGACATCTGCTGAATTCCCATCGGTGGCTCCCACTGTGGGCCATAAGAGGTCTAGTCCTGCACCTGGAATCCCAGGACCCCCGTGGCTGGCTTGCCCCCCACCAAGGGACCATCTCCCCAGCAGAGGATCTAACCCTACCCCAGCCCCAAAGGTGACAGATCCAGCCCATCCCAGCTTGGGCTGTCCTTGAAAAAAAAGGAAGAGACCTCCTACCCTGGCGTGCTGGGCTGCCGAGGGTCTGGGCCCCAGCACCACCGCAACCAAGGGAACCGGGGGCATGATCTCTGACCTTTGAACCTGGCTCCCACAACCGCTTCCCACCACTCTGTATGCAATCAGCACCCCCAGATCTCGCGGGAAACCTCCATGGTAGAGAGACAGCCCCCCCAGAGCAGCACTTCCTCATACGTCAGCCATGGCCGTTAAGGCCACCAGATGCACGCGGCCCCCAGTCACAGGTCTGCCTCGGGGCCCTGCGTCCACGGTCCTCGTCCCATTCTACAGCGGCCAGGGCCACGAGCCACCTGTACACTTGAGGCAGGTTCTGTGGAGCCACGCGAGATGCTGTGAGGTCCAGCCCTGTCCTCAGGCTTGAGGACCCACCGCTGGCTTTGGTGCCCAGCGCTGAGGCTGGGGGACAGGAGCTGACAGGGCCAGTGCCCGCGGGCCGGAGTTTCCCGTCCAGAGATAGTGAGGGCGAGCGAACCGGGGAGAAGGCGGGCCACCTGGAGAGAGGCAGGAGCCCAGCGTGTCCTCGGCCAGCCTGCTGGCCTCCATGGGTGACCTCCACAGCCCCCTGCAGAGGGCTGCTCCTCGGCGGCCTGGGGGGTCGGGAGGTCCCCGCGGAGCCTCCCCTGCACCAAGGCCTCGCCATTTCCTCCCCGCTGACTGCTCTCGTGAGCTTCATATTCCAACACCCCAGCCAGGCTCGTCATTCGTCTCCCCTCCTCTCCGCTCCTGAAGCTTCTGGTCATTAGACTCTCAAATCCCGATCCTCTTGTCGCACGCGGGTGCACACGCTCCTAGAGGGCGCCCAGGTCCCTTCCGATCCAGGCTCTCCCCCCACTGGGTTTCAGGGCTGGCCTTGGTCTGGCCTCAGGATGGAGGCCCAGCATGGCACCCTAGCTGTCAGACCAAGTAGAAAAGCTCCAAGAGGTGACGCCATGCTCAGGGCCACCTGATCTGTCCAGAAAGCGGGGTCCAGGCCCTGCTCCCCAATCGCAGGAGCACCCCCAACTCCCAGAAGCCCTGGCAAGGCGGTGTGAACCACAACTAGAACATGAAACTCGGGGTCGGGCAGAGGCTCCGAGAATGGGCCTCACTCCGTGCCGGGGGGCCGCAGGGTGGAGAACCTCCAGCCCCCCAGGTTTCCCCCAGGCGTTGGCTGGGACCGGGCCATCTTGAATTGGCAACCACCCAACTGAAACAGACTATTTTAAGCAAGCACGGCTCTGCCGCTCCGGCCAACACGCCATCAACATTTATTTGCCTAACTCGAAAGGGGAGAAGACACCAGGAGCGCGCACGAAGCGAAGGCGCCCGTCGCCATCCGGAGACCGTGCGCGGGCGGCGTGCAGCCGGCAGCCACGGCGGGCTGGGCCTCTTCCCTGCCCTAAATTTAACCAGCTGGAAATCCTTTTTTAAGTTGCATCCTATTCAGCCTTTTGAAATAAAGATTTGCCTTTTTATGGGAAATCGGCTTCGCATTGTTAAGGAGGAGCAGCACTGTGGCCGGGCCGGCAGCCGCCTGGCTTTGGCAGCCAACCCGGGGAAGCTCGGTGCGGGGGTGGCGGCCGGGCTGACGGTCAAGGCCACTGTCCCCGGGCTGAGGGGACATTCTCAGATGACGAGCACAGAGGCTTCCTTAGAGAACGCAGGAAATTAAAAAGCAACAGCAATAAAAAAGATGCCCTGCCAGGAAAAGAAATGAGGCTTTTTCAGTTCTTGCTCATGCAGGAGCTGTGCCGCGGTCACCAAGAGCCACCGGCCAGCCGGGCTGGGTTCAAGTCCCCTGTCCCCTCCTGGCTCTGGGCCTTAGCCGCTCACAGAGCATCCCTAGATCTCAGGCCGCCCCTCTGCAAGTCAGACTGATGATAGCACCTGCCTCCGGAGCCGCAGCACCATCGAATGAACAGACTCTGTAGCGCACAGGCTCGGCCCAATAATACAGGATGGCACCGCGGATCTCTCCAGGGGACCAGCTCCCAGCGAGGCGGCGTCACCAGCAGGGGAGAGGCCACCCCAGAGTCCACGTTCCACTCTGGGGCCGTGGGTGCGAGGGGGCCCCATGCACGGCTGCAGGAACAAAAGCAGCCTTCATCAACCTGTTGGGAGATGAGGCTGACCTGGGGGCTGGGCCCCAGAGTGGGGAGGCCTCAGGGTAGACCTCACAGACCTCTGTTGTAGGGACAACAGAGACATGCGCTGACTGCAAGAGGCTGGCCAGGCAGAGGGGCCAGCATGGGAGCCGCCCCTACCATGCTGACGACACCCAGCATCTTAACTAAGACCGGGGGTACTTAACTAGGTTAAGGCTAGTGGTACTTAACTAAGATCAGGACTGATGGTGCTTAACTAAGATCAGTGGTACTTAGCATCTTAACTAAGAGGTGGCCAATGTATAGGTGAGGCTGGTGCAGGGAGAGGTGACTGGGGAGGGATGTCCACTTGGCCCCTGGGCCCCTGGCTACCTCCTCAGGTCCGGCTCTCTTTCCTCCTGTCTTTGTCTTTTGGGATGTAGAACAGCAACTAATAGTGGAGCCCTTCTGTCCTAAAACAGTCTGCAGGTTTCCTCTGGGCTGACCACCTGGTGTGTCTTCCTGAGTCAGAGGAGCGTGTTTTCATGTGTTGTTGTTGTTGTTGTTGTTTACACGGGATTGAACCCAGAGCCTCATATATGCTAGTCAATCACTCTACCACTGAGCTGCACCCCCCTAGCCCTTTTTATTCTTTTATTTGGAGACAGGGTCTCACTAAGTTGCCCAGGCTGGCCTCAAACTTGGGATCCTTCTGCCTCAGCCTCCTGAGTCACTGGGATTATAGGAGTGCACCACCACGCCTGACTTGTTCATCTTTTTTTTTTTTTAACCCAGGGGTGTTCTACCTCCGAGCTACACCCCCAGCCCCTTGTTGTTGTTTTGAAACAGGGTCTTGCTAGGTGGCTGAGAATCTCACTAAATTGCTGAGGCTGGCCTCGAACCTGCGATCTTCCTGTCTGGGCCTCCCAAGTGCAGGGATTAAAGGCGAGCCGGCACCCCTCAAGATAATGTGCACCTGACTTGCCCGCCCGGGCTTGCTCTTGCTGGTCCCTTAACGTGGCTAGGTTTGGGGGAACAGAAAGAGGGACTCAGGGACATGGTGCACTGTGTGCCTGGTTCCTTTTCCTCATTTTTATCCCAATAAATATGCAGGGCCCTAGACCTGCCTGCCCTTCCTCTCATGTTTCTCCCTCCTCGTCCCCTTGGTGCCACCTGGAACCCCTGCCCCTGGTCTCCGGATCACCAGGTGTCCAAGGCTCCCAAGAGTATGTCAGCTTAGCTGGGCACAGTGACGCATGCCTGTAATCCCAGTATTGGGAATGCTGAGACAGGAGGATCACAGGTTCGAGGCCAGCCTCAGCAACTTAATGAGACCTGTTTGGGGTGGGGGGGACAAAGAGGTAGAATGTCCCTGGGTTCAATCCCCAGTACCACGCATGCACACACACACACACACACACACACACACACACACACACATGAAGTATGTAAACTAGCCCTCCTGAACCTGGAGGGTAAGGGTAAGGAAAGGAACCTGGAGGCTAAGGCCCAGCCAGGCAATTTTCTTCCCTGACAACTGGGCCAGACCCTGTGCCGAGCCCTTCGGGAAAATGGGGGGTGAGTGAGCCCTGGACCGGGCTCCCAGAGAACCCCCGTTTAAGATGTGACTCGCCGCAGGCCAGGAGAGATCAGGCACCAGGTGACGCCAGCAGGCTCACCCCACAGGGCACGCACCCGCGTGTGTAGGGGCACGAGGTGCGCGTACCTGAGCCCAGCTGCGGTGAGAAGCCCCGTGCCTCTCCAGGGCTGTCACTGTGTGTGTGAGCATGAACACACACACACACACACACACACACATGCACACGCACACCCTCCACTCAACCCTTGTGGGACGTGGCTGTGTTCCTCCCTGTGGGGGGTGCCCTGACCTGACCCCATGACCCAACCTCCAATTTCTTTCAGTCCCTCCCTTCATGACCAGTAGCCAAAGCAGTGGGGAGGTGTCTCGTCCACAGCCCGGTTGTGCAGCAGTGGGGAGGTGTCTCGTCCACAGCCTAGTTGTGCCAGGGCAGCAGGGTAGGTTGCAGACGGGCCAAAGAAAGTACCCAGAGACCGCATGGGAGACCTGGGATTAACTGGGAACAGCTCACAAGAGACCAGTGACTGCTCCGAGAAGAGGTCAGTGTGACAGCTGACAGAGAGCTCCCCGCCCCCCACGGAGCTTTGCGAGCAGCGCCTCCTCTCCTCATGGGGACTTGTCCAGCAGCAGCGGTGGGATGAGGGACACGTACCTTCTCCACGGTGCTCTGTTCCACGCACAGAGGGGTTTATATGTCAGGCTGCAGGAGCAGTGACATCGTCAGCATCAGTTGCTCAGTTGCCTGTCTGACCAGCCTCCCAAGGAGCAGCCGTCCTGTCATGCGTTTGAGAAAGTCACTTTCTACAGAGAACGCTAGGCTGCCTGGTGCCCGCGTGCGTGAGCGAGCCGGCGCCCCTCAAGATAATGTGCACCTGACTTGCCCACCCGGGCTTGCTCTCGCTGGTCCCTTAACATGGCTAGGTTTGGGAGAACAGAAAGAGGGACTCAAGGACATGGTGTTTTACTGTCACCCTTCTTTTTAGTGACAATGTAGATGGTCCGAGGGCAGCAGAAATGAGCAGAGACCACCCTCAGAATACTCGAGTCATCTCTTGAGAAGGGCCTCGAGGTGACCCTGTACTCCAGAAGGACAAACTCCCTTCTGGCTGGGACAGCCAGGAAGACTTCCTGTAGGACGTGACACCTGGACTATGAGAAGAGGGGGCTTCAGGTGAGATCGGACTTTCCAGGCCAAGAGAGCAGTTCCCCACAAAGGCACAGAGGCTGGAAACACAGCGTGTTTCAGTTTGTTTCGGTTTGGGCACTGGGGATTGAACCCAGGGGTGTTCTACCCCCGAGCTACACCTCCAGCCCTTTTTATTTTTTATTTTGAAATAGGGCCTCACTAAGTTGCTGAAGGTCTCACTAAGTGGCTGAGGCTGGCCTGGAACCTGTGATCCTCCTGTCTCAGCCTCCCAAGTACTGGGATTACAGGTGTACGCCACCGCGCTGGGCTCTGACGCATGTTGATCAGGATGTTTAGGGAGCACAAATGGACAGAGACCAGGGTAACCACAGGGAGGACATGTGGCAAGATCTCAGAGGACCTCCAAGACAAGACTGAGAGCACCGAGGGTCCTTGCTCGGAAGACCCCCAACTGGCTCTCAGGCCCGAGGAAGATCAACTGGCCCAAGAGAGGAGGCGGCTCAGACTCAGGGGACGCAGGCCAGAGACCCCTCTGACACACCACAGAGACGTAACCCAGCTCACCCACTTAGAGGGCACACTGCAGGGGTTTCTAGTACATCATACTACTAATTTTTTAAATTGTGATAAAATAGATATAATATGAACTTTGTCTTTTTAATCATCTTTTCTATTTTTTTTTTTTTTGGTCGTACTGAGGATTGAACCCAGGGACATTCTACCTTCGAGCTACACCCCCAGCCCGATTTTTTATTCTTTATTTTGAAACAGGGTCTCACTAAGTTGCGGAGGGAGGGCCTCATCAAGTAGCTGAGGCTGGCCGCGAACCTGTGATCCTCCAGTCTCAGCTTCCCAAATACTGGGATTACAAGCATGTGCCACCACGCCTGGCTTATTTATTTATTTATTTATTTATTTATGGTACTGGGGATTGAACCCACGGGACTTCTACCTTTGAGCTACACCCCCAGCCCTATTTTATTTTTTATTTTGAAACCAGATCTCACTAAGTTGCAGAGGACCTCGCTAAGCTGCTGAGGCTGGTCTCAAACCTGAAATCCTCCTATCTCAGCCTCCCAAATACTGGGATTACAAGTGTGCACCACTATTCCCAGCTCGTGTTTGTGTGTGTGGTGTGGTACTGGGGATTGAACCCAGGCGCATTCTACCTCTGAGCTACACCTCCAGCCCTTTCTTAAATTTTTTTATTTTGAAACAGGCTTTCACTAAGTTGCTGAGGCTGGCCATGAACCTGCGATCCTCCTGTCTCAGCCTCCCAAGTCCTGGGATTACAAGCAGGTGCCACCACGCCCAGCGTCTCCAAGGGTTAAGGACAGAACATGCCCACCAGGAAAAAGACTCACCCTAGCAAGTGTCGGGGACAAGGAGCAACAAATGTACCCACCCAGAGGGCAGCCAGCCAGTCCCTGGAAACACCCGGCAGCTCCCGGAGCTGGACAACCTCACAGCCGTTCCACTGCCCAGAGTCTCTGCTCACGGCCACCCAGAGCCAGGAGCAAGCTTCAAACCTACGATCCTCCTATTTCAGCCTCCCAAGTACTGGGATAACAGGCGAGCGCCACCACACCCAGCTAGCTGTGTGTTATTTTTAGCACTAAGGTTGTGGCCGTTTGTTAGGGCGGCACCAGGAGACTGATGCACAGTGGACCTCAGGATGCTAGAAGTCCCCCTGCTCCTTCTCCTGTCCTCCTCCCCAGCGTCCTTTCTTCTCTCCAACCTGGGAGCTGCCCCCTCACTAGACAGGAGCAAAGAGGCGCCGATGGGAGGCTGCAGCCCTGAGCATCTGTCAGGTCATCGCACAGCCGGGGGGGCGCTGTCAAGGGATCTGGTGGGCAGAGGAGCCTTGCTGACCGGAAGACAGGGCGCGTTATAACATCCCGTCCCCGTGCCCACAATGCAGGCTGCTGGCCCGTGGGCTCCCACAAACATACTCATCAAGTCACGCAGACACACAAACACACACGCACACACACCTACACGACACACCTGCACACGTGCAGATGCCAGTTCAGCCCAGCGGGAGCAAGAGTGGGCACCTGGTCCCGGTGGGACGCTGAGACCCACTTGCCCCTTTCCACCCGGGAGCCCGGCACCTTCTGCCCCGCCCAGTCCCAGCCCGCAGTTGGGCTGCACTTGAAGGAAAATCCATCTGGCTGGTTTCCAAGAAAGGTTTTGTGTCCCGGGCTGCGTGGGCGCGGACATCTGCAGCCAGCCAGGCCCTGCATTGTCTCTGGGTAGCTGGGAGCACACGTGTGTACGTGTGACAGACCTGACAGGTTCGAGCTTTCCCAAAGCTGCATCCACTCTCCCAACCACAGGGCCTCATCCCAGGCGCTGGCGTCCTCTCCTACCGATGCCCCGACCACCTGGCACAGCGGGTCCCCGCCTCTGGGGTCCCTCTGGCCATCCCTCCCTCGGCTGAGGGCCCAGCTCCCCGCACAGGCCAGCGAGGGGCAAGGGATGAGGGATGGCAGGGAGGACGAGGCCGGGGACCAGAGAGGCTCTCTGATTCCCATGACAACAGCAGAGGTCTGGTGACAGGAGTAGCAGTGTGGGAATGTGATCCTGGGGAGTCGGGTCGGCGCACTACAGCCCCGAGGCCAGGACCCCCCCCAGCTCGCAGGGGCTCCACTGCCTGTGCGTAGAAGCATGTGTGTTCCCGTGCATGCATGTGCCTGTGTGTGCGTGTGCATGAATACAGTGTTTATGTGTGCATGTGATTATGTGCATGTGTGCCTGTGTGTATATGTGAGTGCATGTGTTTGTGTGCATGTGTACCTGTGTGTATACGGGTGTGTATGTTTGTGTGCACATGTGGCTATTTGTATATGTGTGTATGTGTTGGTGTGCACATGTAGCTATGCATATATGTGTGTGCATATGTTGAGTGCACATGTGCCTGTGTGTATATGCATGTGCATGTGTTAAGTGCACATGTGCCTGTGTGTATATGCATGTGCATGTGTTAAGTGCACATGTGCCTGTGTGTATATGTGTGTGCATGTGTTGAGTGCATGTGTGCCTGTGTGTATATGTGTGTGTTAAGTGCACATGTGCCTGTGTGTATATG